>JBAJNP010002290.1:0-49804 GCA_036877545.1 Yasuhikotakia modesta
CTTCTTTATTTTGAGGCTTAATTTTTTAAAGGATTATTTCATTTAAAATTCTAAACAAAAATGTGGGAGGAGCATGTTAATTTAATCCAACCAATCACATCACTAGGCTGAGCAAATAAAGACCACTGTCTAACTTTAGTTCTACTTTTGGGTGTGACAGATCGCTTCAATAAACACTCATTGCCTAAACCTAATGTAGTTTGTGCCTGTGGATAATGTTCAATGTTACTGTGATAAAATATTTACTACATGCAGCCCCTGACAGAGTTTATGTGTGTGTGTGTATGTATGTTTCGTGATTACAGAAACTCAGTCAAGCAAATAATTAAGCAAATACGTTCACTACTTATTTGTTGTTAACAACAAGGAGTTATTTTAACATTGACCTTTCTCAGAATGTTTTATTCAAATCAATTTCAAAATCACTGAAAATTTACAGCTAGGAATATCTAACCCAGAAATAATAATTCTGTCATCACTTTCCCGCCCTCATATTGCTCCTAATCTGTATGACTTTCTTTCAATGGAACACAAAAGGAGAAATTGGATGTCTTGGAAGAAGTGGAATAATACATTACAAATAATTATAAATAATGTTAATAGTCTAAAACCGTATGATGAAGATCTTCTGTTTATAATAACTAGCATTTGCTCTTGCAAAAACCAAACAAGACAACAGAAACAAGTAACATTTCTTAGTTAAGTCAATAACCTAAACATATCCTCACCATTCAGTGTCAGGTTTCCGGATTCCGCCTTTCCATCCACAATTGTTTGCAGCCCATATGTTCCACAGCAGCGGCTGGTATTGTACACAAGGTATCTGTTCAGGTTTTCTCTGATTAATTACAGAGTGAAGTTTAGCTCAGCCTGGTGCGGGAACACAACTCTGTTCCATTCTCTCTCACCCTCAGAGAGTCTGCAGAGAATCGCTGAGCTTTCACAAGTTCTGTAAATAGACAAAACAAACACTGCAGCTTCCAAATATACCATTCCAGAGATAAGTTTTCCTGATCATTTGAGAAAATCCAGGACAGGCTTGAAAATGAGATGCGGATATCTTTGTCTCCATGGGTTTTAGTCTGTTTTAGTTCTCTGTTCTGGGGAAGCATGCAAAACCGGCTATATAAGAAAATGCTTGAAGTCCTTGTCTTAGGGTTTCCACGTGTGGATAACTGATTAAACTCTATCATACTTCAGGATTCAGAAGTGAATGCAAAAATTTTTAATGAACCAAAGCATCTATCCTTCATCATGGCAGCTTTTAATTAGAACGAATGGGGATGTTATCCAGTCAAAAACTTTAAATGAAAGCCAAAGGGCCCAATTGTCCTGGTGTATGAATCATTCCCTTCCACAAACAAAACAAACTCCACTGTGAGGACTGATAAACATAATTGGCACACCAGCAATTTGGTTAGAGAGCTTCATTTGCACAATTTTTTTATAAATGGATGTAACTGATGAGGCGAACAGCATTGATCTCCAATGCGCTCATTTGTAGTGCAGCAAACTGAAAATATAGGGCAGTTTAAAGCGGGTAGCTTGACCTGTGGTGATTGGTCTGTGTGTTCTTTATACTGTTGTGTCAGAGGATGCCACCATGCTGCTGAATGACTTTATTAAGATCAGATTAAAATTGTTTGTGAATGTTAATCTGGGAGTTTAGCCTCTGCAGTCCTCAGGAATCTGATGATTGTCATGGGATTATGAGGAAAGACTAGGTCACATGGCTGTGAGGACAGCGGACAGTGTTGGCATTGGAATAACAAAGTGAATTGTTTACAAAAGACCAGGAATGAGTATTAAAAAATAAATGTTCCAATTTGTTGGTGTGTCTGACCAGTTTAGATTAATAATTAGAGGCTTTTATTACTTTAATCTTGTTTGTATCTCCGTTTGTGACCTGTGCCTAAAATGCTGCTGTTTTTCTTTTAGTGTGGAACTAGATTTTAAACTTCAAGAGGATAAACTCCAGCCCTTAATGAAGAGACTGTGCCCCATAGAAGAGCCGTCCTACCCTTCTCTGCCTTACACACAGGAAGTGTTCACCTCTACACCCAAGCGCAAGTCCAAGACTGAGTCCAAGAAGCACGCTCGATGGAAACTCTGGTTCCTCTAACATACAGGTTGAATTTTTGGACGCCTGCCTCATCAAACCACAAGCAAGCAAATTCTAATAGAATTCTGCCTTCACTAAATGGATAAATATGGTGAAAATATTCTGCTATCCACTGTTTTGGAACATGCACCATGGGCTCCATTAAATGACTGGATTTAATAAGGAATAACAACTGGTTTCTTGTCATGATAAACCCTGAGTTGGGGAACTGCTGAATTTTCCTGAATTTCCCACGTTTTCCAAAGGAATTACACAATGCTCCTTAGGTTTAGTCCAGTTAGTAAGGTAAGAGTACAGGGATGCAGTATGTTTGTGGATGTCTTTGTTTCATGATAATGTATGTTTAACTCAGAAATCTTTCTCCTCTCCTCTCTGTATTTATCTCTTTTTTTTACTTTAGGGTCCATGCAGAAGCGACATGAAACTTCAAAGCTAAATGCTAGTTTGCCACAAAGATACTTTGGAGACATTGCATCAAAGGCATCTAATCAGCAAAGCACAAACTTTTGAGAATTATAAAGCAGATTTGATACCTGAGATCCCAGATACGTCCGCTTCAATCTCTCATTTTTTTTTCTTTATTTTGCCTTCCTTCTCCTCATGTCTCCCTTACACACATTTCTCCAGTTTGAGATAGAGAGGGTTTCAAAGGAAATGTATTATTACCAGAACCAATGAAATAATACCTAGTGGGTGAATGCAGGATTAGTTGACTGCATGCACTAATAATCTGTGACTTTGTAGAATTGTTTGTCATGGAAAACCTTGAGGATGCACAGCCGGTTTATCAGAAATGGTTAAGCTGTAAATGTTTGAACGGAAATTGGTTTACCCAGTTGGTATTCTCAAAAAAGAAATAAGAATTCATAAATTTATGAAAATAGTACCTGTGATTGTATTTCAATTATAAAGATGTATGTATCAAATAACACTCCACAAACATTTTTGGAATATTTTCTGGGACAACAGATGCATTTTAACAGGATTTCAAGATGTTCAAATTGTCTGTGGAATTGAACAAGACTGGTTAAACATGTTTCATACTGCAGTGTTTTGCAGAGGATAACTACATGGTGTGAAGACACAAACCAACAGGTTTAGGCTATATATTATAACACACACCACTCTGTTCAATCTTACTTGTCATTTATTCAATTAAATGTTCCATGTGATGGCAGTCAATCACTGAAATCTTGTGCTTGTTTACCCGCCTAAATCAAAGTAATTAAATGATCACAGTTGGGGGTTTAATAATGCAGGTATCATATGGAGGGCTATGTATATACAAATTGTGCTTAGCATTTATTTAGCTTTTAACAGTCTTTGTATTAGATATTCTAAAGTCAACTTTCCTCAACAAACTCACTTTTACAACAGTCAAACACTGTATTTAACTAGTATTTCAAGAAACCTAAAAAAGTGAAGGATATTTTGATAACTATATATTTAAAGGTAATAATAAAATGTTCAACTTTAAAAAAAATACCTGGTCACCTCACAGTATCTTATTTGCATTGATTCGGACCACATCTGAATTATTCTTGTAGCATAAACACAGATGCATCATTATATCTTCAGAAAGTGCAATTGATTTATATTGTGCAATATTACATTTTATACAGTTTCTACCCACAGTGCATTTACAATAAAGAAACAGATGCAAAACATTGTGACTCGGCTGTTCCAATGTAAGTTATTTATGGAGTAAAACCAGTGGGGCTTGTTTTAGGACACACACAAAGTGGATTGCGTCATGGAGATGACTGAATAGAGCTTTAAACAGGACTCAGCTGGATGATGAGATGGTTGAGACACTTCTCTCTGAAACTGATTGGCTTCTGCGTTGACACATGACACAGAAATGCCCTGTGATTGGACGACATCCAGCAGAACACCTGCTGCCCAGATTTTGTCAGTCACTTTGGATAAAAGAGTTTTTCTGAATTCTTCAAAACATAACTAGAATAAACACTGACCTGCACAAACAAATGACTCACGTAGCTGTTCTGAACACAGCCTCATTTCAGCATTGATAACAGCCTCATTTTGGCTCAAATGACTCTGAAAAATAACTGAATTTTAGCTCAATTTTCTGAATAGATTAACACATTTGAGAATGTTGATTACATAAAGCGGTAACATAAGCTGTTGTGTTATTTTTTACCCATAGAATTTAAAAAATTAGTTAAACCATATATGAAAATTGTTTGTATACTCACCCTCATGTCGCTCCAACCCCCAGTTTTATTCTTCTCCTAAAAATGTAATGAAAATATCTAACAGAAGAAAATAGAAAAACATGTTATACAGATATACAGTAATACGGGAATGTGATGTGTTAAGAAGGAGGCTTTAAAATAAATGATTTGAGTTAAATGCCTTTTTCCAATAATGTCTCCTTTTGTGTTACATGGAAGGAGGGAAGAAAGTCATTTTGGTTCAAAGCAACATGCTGGTGAATAAACAATGACAGTTTCATTTTGTTGGGAGACAGAATCATGATATTTTCACAACCACAATTTATCCTTTAAGAAAATGTGACTGTGCTGTTAAAAAAAGAAACCTTGAAATAATTTCTTCCCCCATGTGTTTCTTACCAAAAACTTCTCATTAATAAAACAAACAAACTACTGATTAATATCAAACTCTTTTTGCTGCCTTAAAATGTTCATTTTTTTAAATGTTCAATTATTTCTCTAAAAAATTAAACATTGCAGTTTTTTTATAAATATTAAAGTACATAAACACAAATCATTTTTTTTGTTATTTTATTTGTACACCTCCTTGCCAAAATGAAAACAGAAGGCAAGACAAACATATGGTGGCTAAACATATTTCACCGGTGAACATATAACTAGGTCTTATTTCAAAGCTAAGGGTTTGTGTTGACTAAATCTTATATATATATCATATGGAATGGCTGTAATCTGCCCAAAAGCTGTTCATGCTTTGAGCGCCTCCTGTGTCCAACAAAATCTATATTTTGCCAGTGGCATTTAAAAAAAATCTTTAGCTGTGAAAAATTGTCCAGCTTTCCTCTCATGACCTCAGAATAATAACTATAGACTACCGCCATAGAATAACAACAAACATGGTATAGCAGCTATAACATTCTGCCTACCCCCAAACAGGGACTGATGCACAGTCAGTTTAAATTTGTATGTGAAATTGTCCCAAGAAACCTTCCAAATCTGGGTTGGTGAGGGCAACAGCCATTTACTAATAGTCATTTACTAGCCAAACCCTGCAAAATATAAGAGAGAGTAAGATTGTATTTTAGTCACATAAAGGCAACAAGAACAAGACTTAGCATTTAATAGCCTCAAACAGCCTTCTGTTAAAAAATGAAGCTTTTGCATTAGAAGTAATTACAATCACGGTAGAGAACAGTGCGGAATAGTCAGCAAATCCTGATGGGGCTGCGGACAACCAGTTTGGGCTAAATTTTAATCTCCAGCCTGCAATGCTTTAAAAATTCAAGGCTTCCTAAGAGCTCATTAATAAATGATGGAGGACTTGAGCTTAGCAGGCTTTAAAAGTAAGCAGCCAGGGCCCGTGCCCTCAACCCTTCAAATGTTTATGAGGACACTCAAACTCAGCAGTGGACTTAACAAGGGCTGTAGAAGTTCTGTGACAACACAAGGTTGAAGAGCTTTAATGGAAATTATAGCCTGAGGTTAATGTGTGCAAGAATTAAACGCTTACTCTGCATGTGTCAGACGGCCCCGTCCGAATCACCATACGGACCGTTACAGTGCTGTCTTAAAAGTATGAATGCTGCTTTCTGGTGTTCTTCAGACTGTATTACAATGCTAAGATATATAAGCAGAGCAGATACCAAGATAGGCCTCCAGTGATGGATTGGGGTAACTGTCCCAGAAGGTTTGCAGCCATAAATACTGTAACAGTTTACTTTGTTTTATTGGGTGAACCTAATGATTATTTTGCATATGGTTTGCTTGGAAATTCAACAGGTTTGGTGAAAGAGCTGGGTATAAAATGGGTAAAAAATGAAAGACACATACTTACAAAATATTCACAAAATATTTTTATTATTTTAATAATATTTTCCCAAAACATAAATTTGTTTAAATTGAGTTTAAGTATTTAACTATAAATTAACTATATGAATTTCTTTATATGTGCACTCCTTATATTCCTTTTGTTTTTCTGTTTTGCCACTGTAGAGGTGAGTTTCCTTTTTCCTGAGTTTTATGAGCTAAAGTTCTTGCTAATTCTTGTCTTTTAAAGCTTTTATCTGTGACTGTCATCTGTGACAGCAGACCGGGCCCCACAGTTTTTTTGTTTACTCACTGACTTCCCCACAGTCAGTTACTCCATCTGGGGAAGGGTGACCATTCACTGAAAGACCACACACATTTGTAGACCTGGCATCTCTAACTCACTATCTGGACTGTTCTCTCTGTGTATCATGCCAGCCTCAGTGCCTGGCAAGTCTTCCAGTATACAACCCTAAGGAAGGTTTTACAGCATTCATGGAGTAGATGTTGGTACACTCTGTTCAGCATGGGCCTGGCTGAGGACCACACCAGCTGTGCTCCACATCCAGAGACCAGCTATCTGCTACTGACAACCAGCATGATGGAGTTGCAAGTGCCCAGTGCAGACAAGGAAGGCCTGCCTGTTGAGATTGACAAGCCTGTGAGCCAGAGCACAAACTCTCCTGCAATGTTTTTTCCTTTTTCATAGTTTTATGGATTAAAGACTTTTTATATACCTCATTCTCATGAGCTTTATATTACAACCAAATGTTACAAACCAAAATATGTTTAACGTTTTATATGTCTCTGTATATTATGACTTGTGTACTTTAACGTCATTTTAGGACAGACATCTGAGAATTGATTATTAAGCTATAACTATGAGCTAGCATTTAAATTCAATACATAACTTACAACAAGGATGGCCAGTCGTGCTTTAAATTTGAAATAAACCATGTGTGTTGTTAGGGCTGAATTTAACAAAGTTAGTGGTAGTTCGCTTTTAATTTGTATCTGTCACTTATTGGCCATGAATTTTAAACTTTATATCTAAAATACAAAGAAAACAAATGGAAAAACAATCTTTTTAACACCCCATACATGCCTCGCAAACTGAAGTGCTAAATAGAAGTAACACAATAGAAGGAGAAATGACACTATTGGTTAGTGACCTAGACTAAGAAGCTGTTTAAAAAGGTTTTCTCATATTTAAGATGTGACCTGCAGTGCCAGGAAGAGAGTGTAATAATATGAAATGCAGACTATACAGTGTGCCACAGGTTCAAGTCATATGAGAAAGCAAGGAACGTAACACAATGTTTATACAACCATTTGCTTTTTCCCTTTGACTCTTCTGTGTTTATTTACAGTAAGCCATCAACAGCTTGGTTTTTACTTTCAAAGGCATAATAGCCTCTGAAAGTCTCCACAGACGTGTACAATTTCACACTGTGGTGCCCCACAAACACTAGAATGCAGGAGTCGGGAGATTTCAGTTTGATTTAGGGCTTCTGAATTGGTCCCACAAATCTGACAAAGAAATGAGCTAAACTTTTCAGCTGTAGTTCATGCAGGGATCAGACCAGTCTAAAAGCTCAGGGCCCAGGTCTAAGCCTGGAAGATAAAACATGAATAATGCATGCCAAGGGTTTGCAGGATTGAGCAGGACTGCTCTTGTGGTATCTTTCCTCTCTGCCCAACAGAAAGGAGGTTTCCTTTCAGGCAGTTGTAAAATTCATCCAAAAAGACTTGCAGACTGAATTTCTGGCTGGTTGGTGTTGGACCAATGCTGGTCTAGCTAAAACTAGCTGGGAAAGAGCCCTGAATGCTGTAAAAATGTTTGTTTAGGACATATAATGCACTTCAACACCCACATTTACTTTTATTTAGGTTTATCATAAATATTATGACTGAATCGAGCTGGATACAGTAGGCTACATAAGCTAGGTCTTAATGGTGGCACATTAATACAGCATTGTGTTCACATAGTGCTCCAATATTTGATACATTTAAGTTTAATAGTTTAACCACAAATCATTTTTTATTTGCACATCCTTCCAAGTCTATATTGCTAAAGAACATACAGTTGGGTGAATTATATACAACAGCAGTGTGTGAGTTCTGTGAATAAGAACTTTTCAGTTTTCATCATCATTCACTGGAGTGAGGGAGACCTGGCCACTTCATCTGGTCGATAAGTGAACATTAGGGACCACATTTCACTATATGAGGGCTAAGCAGTGAGGATCAATACACTGTGGGTTGGAGCCATGGCAACACAAGAACAATAAGACAAAGCCTATTCCCGTTAGACAAGAAAAATATGTTAACACAATAGATTGATGGCTGTACTCCCAAGGGTCTAAACTGTTATAAGCTGTACCTGTGGCTTAAAGGCCTATTAAATTGAATTTCATAAAGCTTAATAATCATAGTCTTTTATATACTTTTATACTTGTAGGAATTATTTGGAAATCCTGATATAAAAAAAATCTCACTTCATTTTTTAAGTAAAGATGTATTTAGTTCTAAAAAAAATAAAGGTATATACCTTGGGTTAGGTTAAACAAATAAATGACCTCACATAAAAAACAACAACAAACTGTTTAGCTTTTGCATACTTCAGGTTAAAGTGTACATATTTTTCCCTGGTAAATAAGTTTCTTTGTGCCTGAAAGATGAAAGATTGGGCAGTTCAGTAAATACCGGTAGCCTCTCTGCTTTCCTGCAGCTGTGTCCCTATAGATGGATTAGTCTCTGTAAACTCATTGTTTGACATGCCTTGCGATGAAGAAGCCGGCAGCTCTGTAGCATTAGCTGGAGCTTGAGTCCCTAATGAAACATATCCGGTCTCAGAACTGTTTCTATTTGAACAACTACAACATAAAGCTATAAAGAAAAATCTAGTGCACAAATAGGTGAGTACTGCACATGCTAAAAAGAACTGATACAAACATAATATGTAATATGCAGACTGTGGAAGGTAGCACATGCCTCTGAAGCATTGAAATGTTGATGTTTTGCAAATCCTTTGCATGCATTGAGATAAATGGATTAATAACATTAAGGACAGAATTCCATTGCTACAGTTGCATTGCATATTGCCAATATCTCTGGCTGTTCCAATTCATTTCATAGTTATCTCCTTTTGTTCTTTATGACATCACTGACCATAACTATCTTTTGCCATCTGCCATATTATAAGACACATTTTTGCTCTTTTTTGAATAGTTTTAAACAAAATAAAATAATTCCTAGGAATTTTTGGTAGACTTCTATCTCACACTTTATGCCTTCACCAGCAAAAATTTCCCAGGATACATAAAAATCCTGGGATTTATATAAAAAGAGACAACAAAGTGGGTGCTTGGATATCCCGATGAACTTACAGCATACTGTACGTACCGTAAATGGCTGACATTTAATGCATGTACACACAGAAGTAGCTACAGATGAGGGATTAATCCAGATTACAACGTAATCCTGCGAAAGAAAGAAAAGACAGATCACGAGCTTTGCAGGAACTTCAGACACATCATTTAAAATCAGGAAAACAGACATTGTACAACCCCAGCGGGAAGATCAAAGCATTTAAGCGCAGTGCAGGAACAGAAAGACTGAGTTCTACCTGGAGACTGATCTGTAGTTATTGGCTTTTAGAGTAGTGGTGATAACTGCATTAGCTCACAACAGCAGCTTTGGCCTGCGAGAGCTGAAGGCAGTAGAGTGGAACTATCAGGGCAGAGCAGCACAGACACACACAACAAACATTCATGTAATATAACACAGAAGAATTTATGTAATTCATTTAATTAAATGACTTTATACAGCGGAGATGTCTTTTCAAACTAAGAAAGGCAGTGGATACAATAATAAATAAGAGTTTATGTCTTTAATTAGCGACTGCCAGATGGAGGCATTTCTGCTGAATGTACAGTACAGGCTGCACATACAGAGACTTTGTGCACTGTAATCTCATTTGCCCGGTAAAATAGAGAAAGCTAGTTATATTCTCTGGTGCGGACAGACACTACAGTGTGAGAGGATTACAAAGGCAGAGCTTCTTTAGAAGAAGAAGTACAGGAAACTGGGGCTAGTTTCAAGTCAGTTTCCATATTAATAGTTTCAAGCCTTGGTTACAAAAAGGCTGTTTCCAGTGTTAAAGGAAACTATCCCTGGTCTCAGTAAATACTTCTGAATGGACTGAAAAATTCAAGAAATAATCTTAATTTTTCATACAATAGAAGCTGAATGGCAATGATCCCCAATGACTTTCATGGTATGACAAACAGCTCGTGTTTTGCAAAGAACATCATATGAGCTTAGAACAGGGTAATTGATTTCATTTTTGTGTGGGCTATTTTTAATGGCATAAAATGATCTTTAAAAGTCAGCCCAGTTTAACTGGTCAAATTTTCAAATGTATAAACTCAAAAAGTAAAGAAAATACCAGTTTTTTAAACACAGAAAAAAATTAACAATATACTGCAGAGAAAATATAAAAAAGGAAGCTGGATTCTCTCCTCTAACTTCAGTCATATCAGTCTTATCTGGGCATTTTCTTGAGTTTTGAAGTATACTTCAGACTGATGTCTTCTGAAATAATCCTCAAATCGCTTTTCAAAATGCTCCATTTCAAATGCTTGGAAAATGTGTTATAATGTATTTCAAACCCAAACAATGTCATGTTCACAGCCATCCCAGCTAAAGCTGAGCAATAAAAATAGGTCTTGCTCATCAGACATGATATCAGGAGATTTACCATAATGAAACGACAGAGGACAAGGGACCTAGTTGGCATTGACAGAGAAAGAGAGAGAGAGAGAGAGAGAGAGAGAGAGAGAGAGAGAGAATTGAGAGCAATGAAAAAACATGAGAAAGTATGAACTTTTTAAAGAGCCTAAAAAGAGCTGCAAACTTATCATTTAACACAACCAGCCTACAATCCCCAGAGAGAGGTCAAACACAGGAACATGAGAAAAACATCATAGGCCTCTGTTCACTCATTGAGGCTTTTATGTTACCACGGCAATATCATTTTTCCCCAGATACTCAAAAGAAATGGATTGCTTTGGTGAAGGTGGATAGTTGTGTGTGAGTCTCAGATGAAGAAAAACAGGCTGGATTCTTACTGGGAGAGGAGCGCGTGATGGAGGGCAGAAAAAATGAGATTGTAAGAAAGCAATATAGACTGAGGAAAAAGGGTGCGAAAAACCCAATTTGGGGTAGAGAGAAGGTTTCCTGCTAATGCTTGTAGTATTTGAAATGCTTGTAGTTATCCAACATGTTTTTAAATGCTCTCCTCTCATCTATAGCTGTTCAAGAGTCTCATTTACTGATGTTGATGTTCTGCTGTTATGAGGAAACCCCTTACAGTCCCAGTTGAGGTTTAATAACAGCTACAAAAGGAGTGAAAATGATGTAAAGTATTGAAAGTTGCACATATGTGTTCAAGGTAAACTGTGGAGTTTTTGTCTTTTTATTTAATATTTACTCTTATCCCAGCTCATATAAGCCACTTCTTGAATGATTCCTCTGGATTGGCTAAACACTATGACACATTGCTTTGGTTGTTTGAGCATCATGACCAGCGTAGCAGCATTGGTTCAACCAATGATGTGAGTTTGGGAGGGGCTGTTTTGTTCAGACAGGGGAATTGTTCAGGAATGTGTTGGGACATTCATAGACATACACCGCAATTCTTATATACATGATTGTCCTTTCTTTAATATTTCCTTATCTTTACTTAATTGTTCTGCTATGTGAGTATTTGTTTCTGCTTGTTTTTTTCTCACACAACAGTGTTATTGACCCCATAGGCCTAGTCTCCTGGTTGAGTGAGTCAAATGGGAAAAGTAAATAAAGTATAAGCTAGACATATCTACTCTAGGTCCACTGTGCCTGGCTTATTATAGTGTGACCCAGTTGCTCTTCCTCAGCCCTGACAGAGCCCGACTGCTCCGTACCTAGAGACACACACCCATTCAGACACAGATGTGCAATCTTTCTTTTTTGTGATGACACTCAACCTAGTAAGATAAAGGTATTGAGAAATTCCTTTCACATCAAAAACCTCTTCACTCTTATTAGGAACCCTACCCAGAGGCACAGCTTACTTATAAACTGGAAGACCTCACTGTGGATCTTAAGGGCTTGGCAGCAGGTTGCATTGATTTGATGTATCTTATGCAGTTTTTACTCCAATAAATAAGACCAGCATCTGGAGAGCTTATCCTGGACTAGAATAGAGAAAGTTGAACACATTTTTCATTTTACATGTTTTCACTGTCATTAAATCAACCATGAAACAGTGTTGAATCGAATGAACTCTTCATACAATTTAGTTTCCCCGCCCACATCACCAGTGTCCTTCAGGACATAGTGTGATGACTGAAGAACATCTGCCAGTATATGGCGTGTCAATGTCCTGATGGCATAAAGGCTCAAACTAAAATTTCCATTGGATACTAAACTCCAAGATTTATTCTGTCTAGCAGAGCTTCCTATTGAGAGCTTTAGGCATGAGACACAAATAGAAAGCTTTCTGTACATAACATAAATCTAGTATGCCTTACCTATTACAACAACATTTAAAAGTAGGGTAGGCAATTTCAGACAGGCTAGCAGTAGCAACCTAGCTGTAAAAGTTTAAGATACAGCCCCCATTTCAGAGTGCTTTCCAAAGCCACACCTCCTCCAACATATAAATGCAAACATAGTTTGACAGACAAGTAAGTCATCCTATCAAATGCAATGATTGGAGGAACATTTAATGGTTCTGTGCCTTTTGCAGTAGATATATTATATATAGAATATAATTATATGAATATATTTAGACTACATAGTTATTGCTAAAATTATGTGCTGAGCCTTTCAAACAGCAACACAAAATATTTCTACAGCCTACCCTGCTGTTAATGCAAGAATATGTATGATTTTCCAACAAATTCAAATTTTCCTGAAAGAGGATTGACTTAAGTCTGGAAAAAGTACTTGAAAGAGTCTTGCTTGAGGGGCTGCTAAGTTAGAGAGTGACAAGCGGTAGCATTGGTGTTCTGTTAGCACGGTCGTGTTAGCACAGTCTGGGCATGTGAGTTAGCATGTATCTGAAGACCAGAGCAGACTAGGACTTGTGCTGGAATCTGATATTCGTCTCTGGTAAAGAAAGGTCTGGTGAGGATGTTCTACAGAGGATGACAGCAGTCAGGACCATAAGAAATGACTGAATTACAACCGTGACCTCGGTCACTATCTATCTGAGATGTGAATGGCAGGTCATCGTCCAGTGTGACATCAATGTTCTTGGCTATCTCCATGGGTGAGATGATTGAGTTGTCTGCTGAAATGTCGCGATCTGGGTGAGGGCTCTTCACTGGGATGAATAGCAGCTTGCTCAACCAGCCCTGGCTGTTCATGCAGGTGGAAATGGATGCCAGAAACACAATAAGGTCATTTAAAATGTTACATGGGTGTCAGAGAGTGGAAAATAAGGAATTACTTTAGCATCATCAACATAGAAATGATAGACAGAGCCATGCTAGCTGATAACCTCAAATTGCATTTACATTGATTTTTAGATATTTAGATATACAGATATTTTGATCCAACTCACAAAAATTCAAGCAATGCATTTGATGCATTTTTCTGCTATTTCATTTCTGGTATTTTTGACACTACCAGATTTTAAAAAATCTTTTCTACAAACAGTAAAATGTATCGCTACATTCACAACAAAGAGCTTCATGTATTCCCTTATATGGATGCCATTGCCAGACACAAATATAAACTAGCAAGTAATATCTAACTTGCACATGCACAAGATGCTTGTGTAGTAGATTAAACTCTAGTTATAGCCAGTTTCTTGAGACCCCCTGGGAGCAGAAAATGCAGGACCCCCCCCCCCAAACTCATCAGGGGGCCACAGGAGGTACCAGGACCGACATGCCCTCTCAGCTGATCTGAACTCTTTTGGGAATGGGAGAGAGACTTCTTTGAAGTCTAGTCGCATTAATCACAGCAGAGTGTCTCAGTCAGTGTGTTTTCTTCCTGGAAGCCCATTTAGCTTCTGCAAACTCTCATGATTCCCAATTAAACTATGTAGATTATGTTAATGTCCGTCTATCTGGTGAGAAACATGCTGCAGTTAATTTAGATGACAAGCAATAGCAGTGAAGCAAAAATCAGCCCTTGATTTTTGGTTGATCAACTCGAACATTTTCTCGAAACATTATACAGGTTATAAAATTTTAAGGCACAGGAAGAGCTTTTAAACAACTGTGATTGGAAGCTTGAAAATATATTATCTAGCTCATCCTCATGGCTAAGTGGCCACAAGCAGTTAAATGCGCTTTAAAGGTTTGTTGACTGGTGATAAGCAAGATGCTAATTAGTGGCTAATCTGTGCACATGTGGTGTAATAAATTTAGTGGCATGGGCTTGAGGCACTGTCGCAACAACCGACTGCTGTCTGAATGTGGAACAATTCTCATGCCTCTGACAGGCTGCCAGGAAACTTCTGTGTGTTGTGCATGTGTTTTGTATATATCCACAGATGTTTATACAGACAGATGGCTTAGAAGATTTGAGGAAAATTACGCTCTATCCATTTCCAGTGCCCCTCATGCAACTGAGCGCTTAGGGGTGGGCCGTACTCCCCTTTACCGTTCCCCAAGATCAATTTTTAATTTACTGACAGTTCAACTAATAACAAATCCAATTACACAGCGGCCGCCTCAAAATAGACTTATTGGAGCTTCACACTGATTTTACCGTTTTTCAAGAGAGAAGACTCTAGCACAGTTAGACAGAAGAGTGGAGTATTTTTTCTCTGTGCGTGATGAAAGCGAACTGTTTACTTATTATAATTCAAAGTGGGAAAGTGAGAAGAAGAGGAGGGGAAGAGAAGACAAATGAAAAGGTGCTTATAGGATAAACCAAAGGTCAGTTCACTATCGCGTGTCATAACAACCTCAAATCATGGCTATTTTGTTCATGAACTGAAAAACTGAGCTATCAAACACCCAACCTCCTCAGAAATATTTTCTTTTCAGATATCAGGAATATTATTTACTCAGGCACTAAGGTAGCCCTCAGAAAAATCAATGCTCTAAAATATAGATGTTTTACGAACAGGATACATTTGAAAAAAGGCACAAATCCAATGTTTGTTTTTTGTAAAAATGATGTAATATGTTAGAAAAAACCTTGACCTGCCATAAGATTACTTGAAAAGTAATTTTTAGATTGTCGAATGTTTTTCAAATATCTGTCTGAAAAACAAACCTCTTTTGTATTGTATTCAGGGGTAGTGTCTCATATTTTGAAATCCAACACTTGATCTTGATGTAATATAGTGCAAACAATCAGGATTTCAAGTCATTTGTGACAATAGAGTGAAAACAAAAGGTTTGTTTCAGTATTAAAGCAGGTAACACTCAAACGAATCCAGCAATGGCAGAAGATATTCTATTCCCACTAGGAGACATATTCATCAGAACAACAGAACTATCCTCCTGCCAGTCAGCCGCTCACATCCACACATTACAGAGCCATTATCCATTAGGAATGCTCTTCCAAAGATTATTAATACAGCAGATGGTTCCTCCGCTATTATTCACATCCAGTTTGTGGCCCCTAGCAGCTCAAATGTGGCTCCCTGAGCCATTTACATCCTTATCAACATCAAATACCTCTAGTTAGACCACAGGAATATATAAGCATTTACTAATAAAGGCATGAACTTTCACTACTTTGGAAATTTTATGGTCTGAATGTCTGACATGCAAAAACTGTCATGCAAAAATATTGGTTAGTATGCAATCAAAATGAGACTTTAGAATTGAAATGTTGAAATACAAAGAATGTCTACAACAAAAATATATCGTTTTTTAAAATAAAACTGTGTCTTTGAAAGCAGCCTGCTGTCAGGTTTGGTTACATGCACATAACTTCCTCTGATTGTAACCAGTAAGCCAGACCCATTTTGCACCATTCTGCAATCATATAAGTTCAAGCAAAAATAATCAGATGCACAAATTTGTTTTATCCCTCTATCTCATGTCAGAAATATCCAAAGAAGCAGCTTATATCTGATCCTCAGACACACGCGCACACAATCCCATAAAGCTCATTAATTTGTTGAGATATATCCTGGGAGGTCTGGAGAATCACTTGGTTGCTAGGATACTCGATTAGGTGAGGTGTACCTTAAGTGTCCTTATGCTAGTGTGTAAGTACTCTAGCGGTTCCATATAGACAGTCTCATGCCAAAAACTACTTTTGATTTAGCACCATTCCAGTTAATGAATTCAATTAGTTTAAGTTATTCACTTGTTTTGTGTTAAATTTTCATACAAACATAATTGGAAAGTGGTTTAAAAGCATGAACGATCAGTTATTAGACTTTAAGCTGCACCACTTTGCATCAAAAATGAGACAAATACAAATTTTATTATAATACATGCTGATATCACGCTGAGAGCAATGAGCCATTCAACCCAGTAATAGAGTCAAACAGCGTCCAGAAATTCCCTAAACTTTTCTCCTTTTTTTGGAAATGAGATGGCAAACTGGGATGAGAGACGATGCATTGCACATTGGAAGCTGATTTCCCAAAGGCTCTCGTGAGTGGCAAAGACTCTCAGCTGGAGACAGTGATACATGAAAATGTGTTGGTCCAGGATTTTTCTCTATCGTCTTTTTAAGTGCGGTGGCTACATAAATGACCAGTTTCTCTTTATCTGGGTTACAGAAAAGCTGGAGAATTGTATAGTGTTTTGATAGTGTTTGTGTAAACATTAATTCCTGCAGTTTGTGCCTTGTGCCTTTTGTACCATAAAAACTTTAGATTCTTGATGACACAACATTTTAACCCTTTATGGGTATACTTTAACCCTATGAATCCTTCCTGCTTAGATCACAGAAATATGGCTTTTATTTCTATCCTTTTATCTTCCTTATCTATCAGCTTCCTCTGTATTATTCTCCTAAAGATCCCGCTCGCTTCTCTAACCCACGTCTGTTATATTCTTCCAATATTTCATCTTTCAGTCTCATCCACCGGGTGGAAATATGTGTCACCGTCAGGGAGCCATAACTTCACCATCATTAAGCTGTCAGATGCCATGCGTTGACCTGCTTAATACATGCTAAAGGTGTCACTTCCGGTTGAAAACGCATGCGGAGTGTCAGGGTACTTAAGGGAGGTGACACAAACCTGATTTATATCTGACAGGTATATATGATTTATGCTGTGAATAGCACAATGCAGGAAATAAGGGTGCCAGCTCACTGTAGTCTTGAGAGAAACACAATTTTACTAGGACTGAATGAACTTTAACAAGCATCTCTACAAAATCGTTTAAGCAATGAGGGAATTCACAGATCTGTGCTAGAGGAGGTGTTAAATACTGTTAGTGTTTAACTGATGTCATACATACAAACTGGAGTTCCCATTCATTTTATCCCATTCATTCATAGTGAGTGAACTTAATCTTAAGAGGGAGCAGCAGTGAGCACATGGGGAAGTTAATTAGTAATGATTTATGATATTTCACATGCTAAAACAACACAAATATCTCTTTAATTATGTGATACATGAAATTTATTCTGGTCAAAGTCAACAAGAAATGTTATGTCTGAAACGTACATAATTCTGAAAGAAACAGGATAGTCAAAATATATTAATTATATATAATTATATAAATGACATTTTATAAATGTAATTGGTATTTTTAATATTACATTTTTTGGAGTATTTCTAATAACAACATACTCTGAAAAACACATAATAACACACAATAGGACCAGCCATGTGTATCAGAAAAGTAAATATGGCTTTCAGTTTAGGTGTCATGATGTACTGTAGACTCCAATTTAGGGTTACTTACCATCATACATTTGATACTTTTACACCCATGCATTTAGCATATGCTAAAGCGACAAACAAATGAAGGAACAAAAACCATCTGAAAAAAATAATCTGAAAAAAAGCAACAGGCTTACAAGCATAGTGCCAGTTTCCCTAGCCTAGCATAGAGTAATTTACAACTGCAATCTTTTACTGCCCCTCTTTTATTTTTGAAAGAAAGGAGAAAGGAAAAAGGAAAGAAGTATTAGTAGTAGAATAAGTGCTGTTGTTTGACTGTCGGAACAGATGTTTTTTAGTCTTTTCTTGAAGATGGAAAGTGAATCAGCTGTTCTGATAGAGACTAGAAGGTCATTCTAACAGAAGAGGACAGTCCAGGATTATAGAATGTATAGAATGCATAGAACCTTCTCCTCAAAGTCAAAGTGACTTTGTCAAAGAGAAGGTTCTATACATTCTATACATTCAACAATTCTCATTGTTCTGCACAAGCTCGGTGGATAAAGAAAATTACATTGAAGTATAGCTCCTTTTATAAACAAATAAACTAAAAGGGTGTGACGTATTTGGCCAGATGACCGTTCAAAGATGAAAGAAAGCGAAGATCGAAGTCTAGGGCTTTTGGTAACAATCTTTTTGCTCCATTAAGATTTGAATAGCATTTTTAATGACTGCCTGTCTACGCACTACATGATGTCACAAGCTTTATTCTTTCCATATCATGGCAACGGTTCAAGTGTTATTAAGTTATTTTTACTGTTACATGTCATTAAACAAGCACATGTTAATGTTATGCTGTCTTCTGATTGTGTCATTAAACTACAGCTCTCACAGCGAACAGCAAGCTTGCGGCGATAAACACCATGAACCCTGCAGTGACATCACTTTTAGTGTTTATGGGGTGATGCTAAACGCTATTGGCTCCACACTGTTTTAAACCAATGACATCACTTCCAGCCGCCAGTCGTTTAGATCAGAAAAGGTTGCTAGGCTGTAGACATCACAGCACTACGCTACATCATTCTGATGACCTCGACAGCAAGCAAAGTTTGAAATTGTGAAGTCAAAACAGATGCAATCTCGGTCTGGAATGCTTGAAGATGAAAAGGAATTGCATATAACCCAACAGAGAGGTTTACGTAATCCCTCTGAAGCACATGGAATCTGCAGGCAGGTACACAACCCTTATTAGGATGCTGAAGTAATCCAGGGAGTATTTTACATGAATATGCTGTACCAGACAGTGGGAAGCTATAAGGAGAAGCTGAGCTGAAGATGGAATTTTTAAAGAAGAGAGGGTGTAGATGTGAGCACACACAAACAGTCACGCACACATATATACTTTTAGAGAGAGCTGCACCTTCGTGCACCTGCTCACCTTTGTTAGATGTGTCAATCATGCAGCCTGTGCCATAACGCCCTCAGATACAGTTCACTGAGTGGCCCCTGAGAAAAACACACACACACACACACTCGTGTGCACACACACACACACTCGTGCGCACACACACACACACTCTAGAGAACACTTTTGATTTAAGCAATACTAAAAAGCAAATATCAGCATGGCTGTGGTGTCATGTTTACTTTGAAACTATAAAATATTTTTTATTATACAACCAATGTAACAATATGTGAATAGACTGGAGTGACATAAATATTTTACTTATTACCACTAATCTGTGATCACTCCATTTTCAAACTCCACTTTTTTTCACTCCAGGTTTTCCTAGACAGACAGACAACAAACTCCACACCCCCACAATATATTGTGTTTAATGTCAAGTACAAAGATACAGAGAGAAAAATCTCCAGTTTTATTTCTTATTTAACTGACTTTTAAAAAGTTTTGAATTACTGTACATTCCAATTTCTGGTCTGGTGGTTAATTCAAATAGCCGTAAGCCTGCTATAGAAAAAATTATGCTACGGAAAAGCTTAGCGTCAAAATCTGCAGTGTTACCATCTGAGTCATGCTAGTGCCCAATGCTAATGAGAGCAGAGACAGATGTAGGTTCACATGCTCCCATTCTCTCCTGGTTTCTCTCCATCTGTGACATGCAGTCTGTGCACTCTACTATCTGCACAGAAAGAGCCCAAGCCATCATTACTTGTTCTAAAGAGATGCCATTGAATTAATAACAGATGCTGTTGTCTGTTCCCAGTTCAGAATAATGTCTTTGGCCTATGAAGGTCTGAGTCAGAAGTGGGCATACATCTCAATATCAGAATAAGCATTTAAAATTTATGACTACAGGAGACTAGGCAGCCCCACATGCATAAATTCAGATCCAGCAGAAATCATAGATAATAAATAATTATTTATCTTGTTGCTAAAGGGCTAAATAATGTTAGCTTACAGGGATATGTGCCCTGTTCCTGCCCAGAGCTCTTCAGTGTTCATGTATTTGATTTTCATGAGATGTTAAGCATATTTGTCTGTGCATTTGAAGAGAGATCTTGTTGTCTTTTTACATTGATCATTTATTTACTTCTGTGAAGCACCTCGCGCAACTGTGCACCGCTGTTTTAAAAAGGTCGTCTGTCAAATTGAACTCCTGTATGCTAGCTGTCTTCAACAAGACATCAGTCTTTGCACAGACATAAGGAAACAAATACATGCATGATTTATAGGTCTGTTTATCCAGGGCTTTGTTTAACATGCGATACACACATGCATGCATGCACACACGCGCACACACTTTTCTTTTATAAATTCTTCCACATAGTGAAATAATAATAGTGAAAAATCCCATTGCATACCAAATTGCACAATTTCAAAGACACATTCACTAGAGGTGGGCAGGATTACGCACTAGTTCAAATCACTGTGGTGCCGCTGTTTGTGTAGTTCAGGCCATCCTGGAATCACAAGAACTTCAGGAGCAAGTGTTTCTGCAAAATCAAGAGCACCACCTGGTACATTACACCCCACTCACAGCCAGAAGGAAACAAAAGCAGCTCATCTTTTTCATTCATAAACCATTTCAAAGTTGCCAGCTGCTCTCTTTTCAGTCTAGACTTGCTTTCAAAATAAGCAACAACAGCAGTCTCAGCACGCTGGCATCACTGTTCTGTTTCCCTCAGCGAGTCTGGCCACTTTTCAGCCTCTGTAGATATTTTACATTGAAAGACGTCTATTGTAAAATCTTGCTCTTTAGTCCAATTTATGACACATAGCCTGGATTAAAGAAGCTATTAGCTTACCAAACTTATTGGAGCTCATCAGATTTTCCCTTGTGTTTTATTCTGAGTTTTACTCTCTAATTTAAACATAATCTAATAGTGTTCAATATTTTAATAGTTGAGCAAAAACTATTAAAAAAGCTCCAAAAAGGCTTTTAAAATAAATATTACAATAGTGATGGTTAATAGTGTAATTTTAACAAACACTGGGCGAATTTGCAATTAAAATATCTACATTCTGTTTAATATTAGCCAAAGCTCTACTTTGGTATGAACTTTGGTACTCTCCCTGGTATGAACTATTCTGACTCTTGGACACATAATGAATGACATTTGAGGGTGTGTATCTCTGAGGCAGCTAACTTGATTTAATAACTGCTCTATAAAACACAAGTAGACAGACTTGTAAAATACAGAGGGGCGAGGTATGATAATGTACCCGTCTGTAACGGATGGGAGGTCTGTTGGGATGATTCAGGGATAAATCAATCTTCATCAGTGTGGGCATGGTGATTCCTCGTAGCATCACCGCTAGCTTATTAGCACTTGACAAAACAAATTAGTATGAATGCTGTTAGCAGCAGTGGCCCACATTGCTATACGCTTAAATATACAGCTAACACTCACCTTCAACATCAACTGAAAAGACAAAGAAGCAGGAAAAATTAAGTCAAGATTAACATTTAGACCAACAAGTTGTTGTTTATATTTTGTAGATGCTTTTATTAAAAGCACATTTGACTGCTGGGGTTCGAACCCATAATCTTGGCATTGCTGGTGCCATACTCTATACATACTACCTATTAAGCAATAGGGAAAGTTATAAAATAATTAATTAATTAAAGATTTAAAGATTAATTTTAATGATTTTAAGTTTTGATCACCATGACTAAGATAAATAAAAAGTAAAAGTAAAATAATTCAGATTCTCTATATGAAAAAATATAGGGACAATCATACACACATATTGTGATTTATTATGTGAGTGATATGCCATATGTACTAGAATTGCCCTGGCTGATTTCTGTCCCAAAGAAAATGAAGTATTTCCTTTGGGACAAAAAAATCCAAATGGCCATTATTTTATTCTTCTGTCATCCAAATGATTTATGATGGATCTCAAATGTTCATGATTAACCACTTGAAAGGATGACAAACGATCCTCATAAAGTGTAAATAATGTAACTTTAATGACATTCGCTAGAAAATAACATAAAACTGGCTATTCAATCGATTTTTAAAGTCAGATGTAATAACTTTAAATTTTAGTTATAAGGAAAAACTACAGGATGTGCTGCAACATTCTAATCTCCTTACGATAAAAATAAAGGTAAAAAATAATGTCCACTTTCAACAGTAACACATTTATCATATGAGAAACATTCTTATCGCAGTTGTCACTTTTATCCCTACCTTATTCTATTGTCCTTGGAAGAATTAGGGGACCAATACAAGTATAACTGCAGATTCACTAAATAAAGTCACCATTTTTGAATTCAGGTCATGAGTCATACAGTATAAATCAAAAGAGTTCCAAGCAAAGAGAATCTGAAGTCATGAGATAATTATGGCGCTCAGAAATGCTGTGTATACAGAGCGCTGTAAGTAAATGCATGAGATTTAAATGGTGTCTGGTGAGGTAATTACCAATGTGCTTTTAATGAAGTCTCAGGGGAATCACCAGACATCACCTCTAAACTGCAGCTAATCAGCTTTCAGAGTTTACTGCCCACTGCCCAACTGACTACATGACGGAGGAACCAACCGAGCTCTCCTGTACAGAAGATAATATGCAAATGAAAGCATGTTTATGACATCGCATGATTGTGTTTTCTGCTGTGGACAGGTCAACGCGGCAGATTAATTTCAGGGGAAATGTAGGATTGGGCTAGAAGTTATAACTTGAGTAGACTAGACAAAAAAATACCCTTTTCTGTGAGGCATATTCAAAAACCAGTTACCAAAATTTGGGATTTTTAGTAGAATATAGATGCCTGGTTTGTGTGCATTTTAAATCAAATAAAAAAATAAAAATACTACAACAGGGTTATCCAAACTCTGCCTTAAATAAACTACAACTTATAAGAGACCAGTTTAGACTAATAGTTTTAGAATAGTTTAGACTAATTAGATACTAATAGAATAGTTTACATGTAACCAACACATTTTGAACATAATTCAAAATGATAAAACTGTTATGATTTTAATTACTAGATACGGTTGAGAAACTCTTGAAATGAGCAGGGCAGAATGTGTTTCAAATTAGCCACTTTTCATGCTAGGCTAATATTTTTAACATGCTCAATAGTTCTTACAACAAGTATAAAAATCTGTGCCTCTGTTGCTCTAATGCTTTAAATATACTTTATTGTTATGCTGTATAAATACTTTTATGCCAGAACTATAAAAGCAAGACTAAGGTCAGTAAAAAACATGTTTTATTCATCAACTGAAGTGCACTGAAATTACAATGGAGCAATGAAGTCTGTACTGAGATGTAAAGTTCAAATCAGACTGTCACAAGCATTACAAATCAGTACACAGGAACAGGGGTTGTGGGTAATCTAGCCTGGCATGGCCAATCAGACCACACACTCACCAATAACCACTATAAGTAAAGCAGACACAACATTAGAATTATCCCTCATCTAACAGAAAGATTGATGCCTTTTTCCACACACTGAGCGAGGATAATATCATAAGCTCTGCATTTGATTCCTGCCGGTGTCACGTTGGTAGCAGTTATGCTGACAAGTGACAAGCCTGAATAGTTTTCTTTCTGATCCCTACACATCAAAAATGTTTTGATGTCAAAACGTCTTCCAGCTCTGGAACAAACAGCCCAACTGGTGCCATATCTAAGGGATGCAGAGAGATGGATATTGTTTCAAGAAAACTGTGCTTTCTGAAAATGAAAAGGTTCTCCAGCTGGCTTGATGACACAACACAATTCTTCAAGACCTCATCTGTAATCCCTCAGCTGTTTGGTTACATATGAAATTGAAATGTTCACAAAGAAGGCACATTATAGTCACCTATAGTCCATATAGTGTGTGATCTTACAGTTATTTAATGGGAAAGCCTTGACTAATTGCTAAATAGTATTTTCTGTTGGAGAAATAACTAATATTGTGTTAAAATGATGTAAGTCTTGAATATGTTGAATACTAAACTCTTATCTTAATATCAAACAATAAAGAAATAATATTTGCAATTTAACCTGTGAAGTTCCTCTGTGAAATTACCCAGTTGTTCTATCTGCATGATATAATACACAAATAACAATAACAAATGTTAAGTGCTCCGAGTCGGCACTGGACCTGGAAGAATTGGCAACATTTTTCTATGTTGATAAACCAGAGGCAAAGAGCCAATCTAATTAGCTAAATACAGACAAGGCAAAAAGCCAGGAGGAAAAATCTAGGCGACTAGTCTTCACCCAGGGCCTCCCATCCATGAGTTTTGAATGAAAGCAATAATTACATTTAAATGTTCTATTTGGAACCAATAATAGCCAGAAATAATGAGCAATTTAGAATGATTTATAATATTCCAACTCAGTGATATTATTATTCTGTGTTGTTTACAGAGGGAATGTTAGGTTTATTTGGAAGAAATGTATCCACTTAAATACACTATTGTGGATTCATACACAGAGTTCCCACTCTGATATGCTAGTGTAAATATCTTAATGAATTTTGGAACATCTTATGTATGTAAGATGGTACTTTAATTAATGCTAATCTGTAAATATTCCTCCCACAATAAACTAATAACAATGAGGAACATTTTAAAAATCCTTTTATTATGTCAATTGTTCTTCCAAATACCACAGAGTGAAAATTGAGAAGAGAGTTAAGAAAAGAGAGTCTTCTCACACGTCGTCTCTTGTGCAACAAAAAATATCTCAACAATTGTTTCATTGTTTCTGTTTTTATTTATCCTAGGAATTTTTCAGGGAAAAGTTACAATGTTTTTCTTGTTTTCTCTTTGGCTGTACCTTTCAGGGGTGACCACAACGAGTCACCTGCCTCCATCTAACCTTATTCTTTGCATCCTTATCTCCAAAACATCTAACACAAGCTGTCCCTCTGATGTACTCATTCCTGATCCTGTCCATCCTCGTCACTCCCAAGAACTTCAACACCCCAAGCTCTGCTACCTCCAGTTCTGCCTCCTGTCGTTTCTTCAGTGCCACTGTCTCTAAGTCTCCTCACACTGGTCTCACCACCAACTTGAACACTTTTCCTTTCTTTTTTGCTAACACTCTTCTATCACACATCACACATGACACTTTTCTCCAACCTGCTTGCACACGTCTTTTAAGGTTAGACACATAGTTGATTAAATGAAACAAACTTCAGACAACATTGTCTCCTCATCTCTCTAGGGCAGTTAAAAAAAGTTGTCATACTTTTAGAAACATTTTCTACAGACAATAAAGACCCGTTTTATATAAATTATGCAAGCTGTCCATGCAGCAGTAGTAACAGCTGTAGCTTTAAATCATTTAATGGAATCCAACTCAAGGGTCTATGATCACAGTCCCTGTGAGAGTCCTATGGACTGGACATCTTGAAAACAGAGACATATGGACTATCATACACAGTACACAAACTTCTTCTGTCTAAGTTCCTAATTACATCCAAACAGCTTCGGATAAATAATGGATACAACAAAGGTTTTAACAGTTTGGTTTCAACAGAACAGGTCTGAAATCAATATAGAACCGGAGGGTATATTGGAACATGTGGAAACAAAGACTCACTTAACATCTGACACAGTCAGCACTCCATCTCAGTATGTCCGAGCTGGACATGAATCCTTTTATAGCCAATTTTTCAGCACAAGTCCTGGGGAGCAAAGGCAGGTTATGACACTGTATAATGCTTCAACAGTTTAAGGCTGGTTATGCTGCAGTGGATAAATGCTCTCTACAGTGTCCTGAAGCTTTTTCTGTTCCAAGATCCAGGATAGTACAGAGGACAGAAAATATGTTTTGCCTATTCGCATTATGTTGTTCTACAATAGACCCTGTCCTTGTACCATTTGCCATATCATGGGAGCAGAAACAGCACCAGGTGGCACTTTCAATGAATAGGATACAAAACAGTGACTGGAACTCCAAACAAATAAATAAATGAATAAAGGATTGTGTTTTCAACAGTCAGTGAAAGAGGCACATACGCGTTAAACCTCAGGAGATCAAACGAAATATTATATGAATTGTATTTTCTATTCATGTTCTATGGGGTTTGACATTTTTCCAACTC
Organism: Yasuhikotakia modesta; assembly: GCA_036877545.1. Classification (NCBI taxonomy): domain Eukaryota; kingdom Metazoa; phylum Chordata; class Actinopteri; order Cypriniformes; family Botiidae; genus Yasuhikotakia; species Yasuhikotakia modesta. The sequence goes on from JBAJNP010002290.1 coordinate 26,449, forward strand.
TGCCACCAAAAATGTTGGACAGATCCAAGTAAATGTATATTTAAAACCCTGAATTGTTTGAAATTGTAATTTCCTTTAGAAGTACAGACATTAGCTGTGTTCAAACTAGCTAGCTATTGTTCATGCTGGCTTAATTTTGTTTGACAATAGTTAAACAAACAATCAAAGCGCATCAAATTTTGTTCTGATGTCAAAAAGTAGGATAAATCACTGCAATATTAATAGTTTTGACACTGCTGTGACACACAGTAACAAAGATATTTTTGGTCAGAGTTGTTTTGGTCAGAGACCTATTTTACATTTAGAAGACAACTTTTCAATACACTTACTTTTGATAAAACAAGGGTATTACATACAGCCAATTATTTATGTGACCTTTTGCTTCCCACTGCCTCACCCCAGGGTAAAACAATGGGTGGAATTTATAGAGTTACACAATTAGAACCTGCATCAATCAACCCGTCAGTGTTTGATGGTGTAATCTAGTCAACCCATCTGTTCCAGACCAGAGGTACAGAGACCAGCTTTACATTGAACCCTAGGGAATGAGTGAGCAAGAAGGCAAGAGGAAAATAACACAGAGAGAGAGAGAGAGAGAAGGTATTTTAAGGTAAGAATCTAACATTATTGTACAGCCCAACAGGACATCTGCAATACATTCCCTGACATACCAGGGAACAAAGTAGCAGGCACTCCTAATTTATTTCACCGTGAGCGTTCACAAAACCGAAATGCTTACAGTCCATAGTCAGAGATAAGTTTAGGGCACAGAGTTTAGCTTTACAAAAACAGTCTAAAGGAGGAAAAAGAATTAGATTTTAGGAGTGTTTGGAAAACTTCTCTGAGAGAGCCTGGCAGAAACAGTTAGCCTGCGCCAACCATAAAGCCAGAGGTTATTTTAAGCAAGAACACACAAGCCCTTGGTGTAGCAAAGAGAAGATGATCATAAAACAGATGTTCATGCAATAACAATGTCTTTTCATCTGCTTCCTAAGTGGCTCTATAAAAGCCACATTAACTGACAGCCCATCTTCAATATTACATGGTTTTAGAACAAAACTGTTGGTTCAGAATGGAGGTTCACAAACTCATCCATCACGGCATGATAGCCTAGATCCAAGAAACATCTCAATGAATAAATCCAAACCCTTCTCCAACAAGTGCAATCGGTCACAAGTGAATGGCTTCCTGAGAAACCTAATAGATCAAAGGCAGGAATAAAGGACACGACACAGCCAGAGATGAAACATCAGCTACATTCATCCATTTAGGAACTACAAGATTTTAAAGTTGTCAGCCATTTCCTTCTTTATTAAGTGAATGGAAGTTAGCTGCAGCAAAAATGATGTAACAGGTCATGATTCATCTAAATGGTCCACAAGCAGGATTTTTGTTTCTTTGGTTAGTTACTGCTGGTCTGAACAGTTTGATCACACATTATTCAAAAGGACAGCCTAGAGATTAAATAGATCATCCGCAGTAGAACAAATTGATATAAATAAGTGAACACTTGCAAGCTGTAGCGTTATATTAGGATAACACATACTGCAAAGCTTGTTGTATAGGGCTAATCACACTGCTGGTCTTGTCATCAAGTGAATACCTACACTTTGACCTAACAGTCTTTGGATCATTATTCTCATTGTAAGCATCTTGGAATCCAAGCAAGATTCTAATTTGCCAAAACTACCCAGAAGTTCAACTTTAACAATCACATAATGACACAGTTATAATGATATACGAGTTACAATCATCTCCTGTTGGAGGAATTTGACTAAATGCAGAGCACCCGAGTCCTTTAAATGTCCTTCTTTCAATGCATACAAAGTTTTAATGAAGACAGGACTTTACTTTCAGAAGATGTGGGTCAATAAGATCACACCTAAAAATAAAATGGATGCAGCCTGAGCCAAATGATTTAACTTGAATCTAAATCTTAGGAAAAGAGAAATCTAAATCTAAATTCTTTGAACATCTTTTATAAAGAGTGACTTTAGTTGACACTCTGCAAATTTATGCAAACTAACAGCAGAAAATAGCCTATAGAAAATCTAAATGAAATGTGAACAAAATTTTAAGTATGCTTCAAAAAACAGTGTCAAAACTGAGAGAGATCTTTCCACCAAATATCTGACTTGTGTTCCTCAACATGTTTTAGTAAGAAATAAAGTACAAAACCAGTCGATCCAGTCATTTGGATCCAGAGTTACAATGGTGTCCCAATACATTATTTTTAATCAAATAAAACACAACACGCAAAACAGAAAACAAAGGTGATTCTAATATTACATTATGCTAGTCAGCATATACATAAAGCAACCTGTGTCATTGTAAGTCATTGTGAACTTATTAAAGTGTGTTTTAAGGAATAGGAATACAGCAACACTGACATATTGCCTGAGGGAGTTATGCACATGCTTAGCATACTGCGTCTCCAATGAAAATCTGTTGTTTAGCATTCAGGTAACGCAACGGCTGCTAAATGGGGCCAAATGCTACACATCAAATTGCAAGTCTTTGGTTTAGATGTCTTTTCTGGTATTGTTATCATTAGAACATTATCTTTTAAAGCAGTCAACTAAAATAAATAATAATTAAAAAAAACATCTGCTCACAAGGTGAAAAAACAATGTAAAACGAGGCAAACACAAACTGATTTTTTCATTTGTTTTTGCTTTTGGGCTCATATGTTAAAATGCCTTATCAAGAAAAAATGAAACTATTAGCAGAGTTTACCTACATCATTTACCTAATGAGCAGATGGAAGACCAAATATCTGTAACTCCACACAACAATAAATTCAGCAAACATCTGTCACAACCTCTGGGCAGGAAAAAAGATGGAAAAGAGTTTGGGAGAGAGGCAGAATGGGAAAATTGTTGTCATTGTCCCATGCACCTGTCACACATTAGATACAGAAGAATAAAAGTGTCATAAATTTGACAGCTGGATTGAACGGTAGTCAAACGACAAAGAGGAAGAGACTGAGAGAAAGACAGATCTGAAAAATGAGGGAAAGAGAAAGAAGAAGAGAAAGTACCCTGTGAGACAATGTACAAGATGGCAAAGTCACAAAACAGGGTAAAAACTCTTGAAGTATGATAGAAGTTCTTTGGAAAGAAGGGACAATAATAAAGGTCATTCATGCACAGCCCGGATTCCCCAGAGCACTGCTGACTGCCAAATCCTCCCATAGCAGCTCAATCAGACTCAGCTAGAATAGAAAAAATATAGATCATCAATCTACTGCACCAATAGATTGATGTCTCATTATATCTTCTTCACTGGTTCATTATACAGGGTTTGCTTAGGTCATGAAATGAGGTCATGTTAATATAAGATAGGTGTGGTTGTTGATTAGCAATTGCTTCTTCACACGGTAAAGGTCACCAATAAGGTCAAAGGTGACATAAATTAGACAAAGTCATTTAAGCCAGTTCAATATTCTGTCTTAAGATAAATGGCCTGTTTTCTGTCTCTTCAATAACAAATTGCTGTAGTTTATTTAATATATTGCTATAACTATAATTAATTATATATTTATTTCTCTGTGGTGCTTGAACATTAATAGACTATTTACACAATGGATTGTTGGAGCATTGGGCATATAAGTTATGCAGTAGAAATAAACAATGCCACAGAAATTAAAATTATCTATTAAATTAATTTAATCGAGTTTACATATCATACATGATGGTAATTAAGAGGGATGTAAAGACGTTACACTGTACTATAATTTGATTTCCCTAAATACAGTCCAACTGTTATATAAGCAAAATTAACACTGATACCATATATCACATTCTCCTATGAGAATTCAGGAAATGGTTCTCCACTAGCCAATAAAATGCTGGACACCCATAATTGCTCCGTAAACCCATTTATGGACTCACACCATCACACATACACTCCACACAGACACAAAGCTTGTGGAAAAAGAACCAATTATTTCCTGCAAATTATTTAATTTACTGCATGGCTTCACTCTGATGTTTTTCTTCCACTTTTGGGCATATTTGGAAAGGACTGTGTTGACCCCTTGGTGTCATGTTTCCTAATGAAATGTGTTTTTGAACTTGAGTGCGGTGTTTATTAATTCACTGGCCCACTGAATTGTGCATTGTTAAAGGTGTTGAAAGACTTTTTACGAATGACAAAACTATCTTTGCAATAGCTGTCCTGTATATCACACACACCTTGAAAACAGTGAAATTACCAATACTCTGATAAAGAAAAGCAACCAGTTTGTTTAGAAAGCTTTGAACCATGGAGCCCCCCTATGGGGCACGGGGAAGGAAAAATATAGGATGGTTGGAAAAATATTTTCCCAAAATGTTTGCATTCCGAAAAACTTTGCATTCTTGCACAATATTGGATATTTCTTGCTAAATCTGTTTTGAATTCGAAAAACAAGTTGTTATGCGTTTTATTTCGTTTGAAACTTGGACAGAATAAATACATGCGCCAATGCTTGGACATTACGTGCTCCATGGATGAATACAACCACACAGTTTGGTTTATCCTTGCATACCAGTAGTAATGTATATAAACTTCGCTGTGCAAAAGCACGCGCGATGCACCGTCTGAAGCTTCTCGCGAGAACTCAGTTTCAACATGTAACGCAGAAAGCTTTGGAAATACGCTTTTCCACAACCATTATATTTCTTTATTGGCTTCGTACTGAGACGCTCGTTACCCGAATCAATTTGCGCGTTCACAGGTCAGTCTGTTTATAGTAAACAGGAAGACAATACCAACTACACGTAAATACTACTTTGTTAGCGTGGCAACTATACACGGCCAATATAAACCGAGATCTCTGTTTGAGACTTACGTGTGATATTGAGTGACGCCCTGCGGTTCTTCTTCAGCTCCATCTCCATTATCAATCAAACAAGTCTTGATCTAAAATTGCATACTTGCTTACTAGTACACGAACATTAGTATGCGACATGAATAGTATGTCTGAAACCTAATTTGTCAAATACATAAACGAGTAAATACCCATATCCGGATGCGGCGGGTGGACATTTTTCTATCCCAACAGGCCACGGGAGCTGAGGACGCGCCACATGCAAAGCGTTTATAAACAAACACAAGAAACCGAAAGCTGTCGGATAAATGAAGGATGAGTATCAAAACATTTTCATTTTTCTTTAATAACACCTGTCACCCAAAATTATTTTCACGTTTGTTGTAAAATACCAAATGTTTTACAAAAATATTTATTTCGTATGTTTACATTGTCATTGACAATTAATTGTCTTTACTAAATAAAATGTTTCCTATGCCATAGATTCTGTAGATGTTGAGGAATATACGTGTGGGACATGTATAAAAAACCAAAAACTGTAAAACAAACTTTTGATTGGATGCATGGCAAGCTTCCCTCCAGATAGAGTGAATAAATGGCTGATTTAATTTATGCTTGGCTCTACAGAGAGCAATGAAAACACACTGGAGCTGATTCTGCAGGCAGTTTGTAAGTTAACCTCTTTAAATTAAACGTTTAATTATTTAAAACACCATGGGCAAGCTGCCTAAAAGTTTCTGAAATCTTCAGTACAGTTGTTGTGCGCAATCTTGATTTTATATAACCTCTCCTAGACAAATACAGTCATTTAAAAACAACTAAATCATATACAGAAATGGCTCTTACAAGTTAATGATCTTCAACTAATAATCTTAAAGTAAACTCTGAGGAGTTTTAAATTAGTGAAAACTATTCACTTGCATGCAGTGCAATGTAGCAGTGAATAATTTGGACAGTAAGAACAAAATTACATATTTTCATTATAGTAATAGGGAATCTGTTCTTCTGTGTTGTTTTAGTAATGTTAAAAATATTATGCATTGGCCCCTCAGCAGGTTTAATGCATTTAGAAATGATGAGAGAGGACATGGGACATTATTAATGCAAGACTGAACCAGATGAGGTAAGTGAAACATTTACAACCTTTCATAGGTTTTCCCGCTTCGTAGAACTTTGCTGTTGGAGTAAATGATGTATTGAAACATGACAAGTCCTTTACAGTCAGTACACTTAGTGTTTTTTAAGTGTACAAGACATTAATATTTGCAATACTAGTATCTTCATATGTTGTATTTAATTTACCTCAGGGCACAGGACCTAAATTTGCTCTCATCAAATATGCAAAGGTAAGCTACTAACCAGGGTAGGTGAACATGTTTACCTTTTATGTTAAAGCTCTGTGTGTGAATCATCTGACACTGTAGAACTTTCTCTGTTACATAATAAAATACATCAGCAAATGAGTGTGAACATAAAACCTCTAGAATGTTCTAGACAGCTCATGCAAATTCATACTTGTTTTCTTTCCGTATATTTTGCTGCCTGATTTACACTTCTTCTCATCTTTAATCAAACCAGGTCACTAAAATTCAACGGCAAGCAACTGTATGCAGTAAGAAGTGAAATTTGGAAAGTCAGTAATTCTCACTGTGCCAAAATGATACCCTAGCCTAATGAATAAGTTAAAGCTTTGTTGTGTAATGGAGGGGATTAAATTGGACACTTTTCATCTGATCCTGTGCTGGGGATTGAACCGTACCATGAGGCAGCAACAGGCTGAGCAACATTGACTTTACAAATAAGACAGACCTACAGGACGAAGAGCATTCTCCAGGGATTTCCAAGTTCAACCACTTTGTAAGGATGGAAGCAGAGAGAAGCTTGTGAAGGACAAGACTTCCCAAGGGGGGGGTTTGTTTCCATTTCAGATACTTCTTCTTGAGAAAATATCCTTCATGTACAAATGAGATTGGACATAAAACTGAATAGACCTGGTGGTAAAGGCCCAGTACTGCTCTACAGTGGGTCCATCAGCCCATGTGAGAGTTACAGTCCTCTAACCATGCTTCTGATAAGCAGCTCTCTAGCACATCTGTAAGCAGTGAGGAAACCTTTCAGGATGGGCTACAAGGAGTCAGTCGGTCCCTCTGGGATGCTAAGAATGGGCTGAGAGGTGGTCACAAAAGCTCAAAGCAAAACTGGGAGACCTGCAGGCCAAACAGGAGCAAAGGAACCAGAGAAACAATTTGAGGAAAAAGGAGCTGGTAGCACCTTTAAAAGTTGTACACCTTGGGCTCGGTGTGAAATGGATGACTGCCACTGAGAAAGAGCTCGCAAACGAGGTCACAATACAGACTCAGGTATGAATTCAACCTCACCACACTTTAATGTAAAATGATAAGATCCTTAACAAGCTAACAAAAGTGTGTAGGTATCTGCAGTATACCTACACTCAAGTATTCTATATGTAGCATGTAACAATAACGTAGCATGTAACAATAACATAAGCATGTTGATGGTACTGAAGTGATATGTAAATGAAAACAGTCACCTTTTACAGTATATTAAGGTAAACTTATGTCACTGTATATTGTATAATTGTGAATGTATATTTATAATTTTAGAAACCTTTAGATCAAAATATTTATGCTTACATTGCTAAAAAGCATAAACAGAAACAACAAAAATGAGTTTTAATACTTAATAGTTAAGAATTAATGTCTCCAGCACACATAGAAGCTTCTTCAATACCGTTTAAAATGCAGCCCATATGGAGGCTTTTGTTGTTTTTGAGAGAATGCCCAGTGTGTGCAAAGCTGTTATCAAATCAAAAACTGGCGACCACATAATTCCTCTACTGCCTTTTGTGTTATTTCAATGTGTTGACTTTGAAGTACTACTGTAAGTATTAAATTGTCAACTTAGTATAATCAAAACAACATTAGTTTCTTTCTATTGAGAAGGCACAGTGTTGTTAGGAACTGTTTCATGTGAAAATTCAGCATTGGTTGAACTGAGTTTACACATACATTCAGAGTGCCTGTAAGTCATTATTCACTGCTTCCTCAGAAGCATTGCATAAACTTCACACCCTCTTCTTTCAAGGGATTATGAGACTGTGGGGATAAAGTGTTTTTTTTGGTTGGTGCTTCCCAGAATGTGCTCTGGTTTGTAGCACCCTGTACTTATGTGAAAATTCACTACTTGACTGTTACCTCACCCTGTTTGTCTTCACAGGTATGACTTAATCTTAGTCCTTGTTGTTGTATTAATTACCCTAAACCTGTAAGTATATGATGTAATGAGATGACGATGATCTCTAATGACGCTGGGAATGTTTTTGTGCTTCAGAATTATATACATTCAAACATGTCAACACAAGAAGAAACTCATCTAGTCATGACAAAAGAAGGCTAATTTTAAAAACTAACCTAAACAACAGATAAAATAAGAATGTAGTGAGAGATGGAATGGAGACGATAATTTGAGGATTAAGCAAATCTCATTAAAGGAGAGGATTTTCCCTGTATCCCATCACAGCATTAAGCTTTTGTTTAAAGTCTCTTCTTCTTGCAGATGGTCGTGTCTGCAAAACATAGAAGTCCAAAACTGTCTGGAAGAGAAATTTGTTTTGAGTCTCAACATCTTAATGTGTCGATCTGCCCTTCCTGCAGATTAACTGATCGAGTGACTAAGATTTAAAGTATTTGAAAGCTCTGTTCCAACTTCTGAAGCTCATAGAAAATCTCACAATATGTCTGGAAGACATATTTAAACATTTCCAGCCTCAGCAGACTTTTTATTTTTTGGCATACCTACTTTTTATATGACAAATTCCACATTTTTGTAATATAGTGTAGTCATCTGAATTATTTAGTAACTTAAAAAAGTTACGACTTATTTTAAATTATTCTGCTTCAGAATAGCTACCCTACCCTAGATAACAGCTCGGCACGCTTTAAGCATTCTGAGGTAAATCATGAGGTGCATGTTGAGATGCTTTATAAACAGCATTGAAAGAGTTAATATTTGTTGACTGATTTTTCTTTTTTATCTATCTCATCCATTTCAAACAGCATTTTTAATTACAGAAATGTAGTTTTGTAAATAAATTCCTACAGAGGCCCCAAAATATATTTGTCTTCAAAACAGATTTATTACATAAGCCTATACAGCAGATCAAAAGCCTTTGAGAAAAATCAATTCAGCCCAGCCTGTTCAAACTTTAAGTGCATTATATTCGATGCTCTCTGCAGTGAGTTTGATGAAAAATGTAAGCATTTCCCTTTAAGCACTTTTGCATACCTGCTGTTCCATTTAAGTGGATTTGCATAGTTGCATAAGACTGCCCTTCCATATTATAACAGGCATTAATCAACTGGCAACATTATGATTGTAATCAAACACCTATGAGCCAAAGCAGAAATAAGGTTTGACACAAACAGACAGCATAACAGGGAGTCTCTCTGTCAGAGTCTCCTCTTTGTACCTCCCCTGCTGTCATAGCTGGCTGGTGATGTGTTTATTTGTGTGCGACGGTGTTTAGAGTTGTTTCCCCACCCAGCTGCAATGCCCCCATGGCACCAACCCGTTCCCTGTGCATGTGAATCAGTGTATTCACTCATCACAATGGGCTGTGGAACAAAAACAGCACTCCACAGGCCTCATATTGTTCTCAACTGAACAGCAGTTCATAGGGAATAGTCAGAGACATGCTTGATATCACATTGTTTGGAATATTTGTGTGTTAATCCAACGTAAAGCCAAAGCAGCTTTGCTTTTTAACAATCATTTTGTTAAAAGAATTAAAAAATGACCCACAGAGAACAGAAATCACAAATGAGATCTATTTAATATATTGGCTGCTACTTTCAGGCATTAGCGTTCATGCATTTAGCAGATACTTGTATCCAAAGCAACTTACAGTGAATTCAGTGTTTACATTTTATCAGTACCTGTGTTGCCTGGGGATCAAACCCACATGCTTTTACCAAGTGAGAAGGGAAAGAGCTGGAGAGAAATGAATTTGAACAGAGAACAAATGGAGAATTTTGTTGAAATCTGCCTTTTGGATTTTCTTCTAACAGAAGGTCTCAGTAATGTCACACGTTCTCTTAGAAAAGATCAAAACATCTCACACTGTGCGCAGATTTGCCAAGATGCCAATTTCAAAAAGAACTCGAACAACTTTAGAAACTCAAAAGTTGTAAGATATTATGTCCACATGCATATTATGTGTCAACTTTATTTTTCTGTAGTGTTTCTGTTGTGTTAACAACAAAATGGTTGTGGGTTTAATTATACATAACTTGGATGTACTGTAAGTCGCTTTGGATAAAAGCATTGGCCAAATGCATGCATATAAATATTATGCATAACATTGATTTAAATATTGAATGTGTATGTGTTTAAATGCATAAAATTATATTGATAATTGATGTTATAATCTTTTATTATAATGTTATCGAGTGTGAAAATGCTAAAATTACATGAATTCACCATTCAATGATCATTACACCAAATTCTAAAATCTCTACATTCCAGCCCCAGAGCTATGAAAACAGTTATTAATGTTCTATATTTGTGACACAGCAACTCATCACAGATGGACAGAAATGACTTGGCAGTCTCGCACCACAACCGATTTGTCCCACATCTGCAACCTCTTGAGTCATTTCCTTTTTTCCATATGAATCCACAGATCAGGCCAGAAGCTGCGACTGTTCGGCCCCCTCCGATGATACCAATCAGTCACTGTGCATGAGCACATCCAGCACTGCCCAGCTCTTCAGAGACAGATCAGCTGTTAGTCCGGTTCCCCTCTCTGGTTAAACACAGATAAAGCGGAACCAGCAGAAAACAAAGGCAATGAATGCATAATTTTCTGTTTTACAGAAAATGTTTCACGGTTCCTGTCCTTTTCTCCCACTGGGTGTTTTGATGGTGGAGCTACAGCAGAGCAGAATAAGATAATGAATTTAGTTTCAGCAGCTGGGTGGGGAAATTAATGGAATATTCAGCACACAGTGTATGTACTTTGCATGGTTGAATGGTGTGGTTTGTGTAAATCTTTGTTTAAGGTGTGACCTCAGTGTTCATCACACCCTTATATGGCCAACTATGGTATAAGAAATTAAGTTGTAATTCATAATCATTACATTAGAAATAATTTGTATTAGTCTAGATATGACAAATATGCTTTGAATGTTGTTTTAATGTCTGTGTTGTCACCAGTCATTGGTAGCAGATCTACAAGATGTTCACTGCTTTATTATTGAATAAAATAAAGAGTGACAGGTGTTATGGCAACCACAGTGTAAACATACTAAGAACAGTATTTGTAAAGGCATTTCAGAATTTAGTAAGTATGAAATAAATAATTGCCATTAAAATACACCAGTGGCAACAGGTTATGACAAAACAGGAGTAACAAGTTTAGGACATGTGAAACCTGGCTCAGAGAGGCGTGGTCACAGGATAATAGTGTCCACTTATGAATAATTTAAATTTAAGGTAAGCAGCTGGGAGTTGCTCCTATTACTGAGAAAGAAAAGTGTCTGTGTGTCTGTGTGTGTGTGTGTGTGTGTGTGTGTGTGTGTGAGAGAGAGAGAGAGAGAGAGAGAAAGAGAAAGACTGTGTCAGAGACATAATTTATGTGCCACGACGCATCAGACAGCAAGTTTATTTTGTGCTTGCATAGTATGGTACATAGAAACATATTGCTTGGAAAAACTTGTGTATTAAAAGATACATTTTAAGTGATAACTTATAACCATGGGTGACCCATTAGAAGTATTTGCTTTCCCTACAGATGGAAGCGTAAAAGACATGCGTTCAAACTTACGGCTCAGAGGTTGGAAATGTACCTGTCAGTCATCCCCCAATATTAATGAGGTAAGAACAACTTTAATAGTCTGTCATTATTATGCTATGTTATTTTATTACACACACACACACACACATGTATGTATGTATATATATATGTGTGTGTGTGTATATATGCACACAAACATATTACATATTATATATGTTTAACAGTGTTTGTGTTCATGACTTAATGGCGTTGTTCCTTTTTGTAGCGCTGTTATATTTCTTGCGTATGAAATTATATGTTTGTTATACCGATCATATAAAGTTGTTTATAATTGCAGTCTGAAGTTAAGAATACAATAGCAACCCCTAATCAGCAGTAAACATTAAACAAATTTAGTCTCACGACATGTGCTCCATTTCTGGTAGTTAAAATAAACATGCAGGTTGGCTGTAGTAAGTGAAAACAACATGTACTGTTTGACCTTTGCCGTAAATCAGTAGTGATGTGTTGGAAATGGAATTAAGATTCCAGCTGGGTAAATTAATAATAATGTCCCTGACACATCTGTTTACTCTCTTACTTAGTGTTTTTTGGGTCTGAGTGCCTTTACTGAAGATTTCTGCTTTTATCTAATGCAACAGAAAGAAGCTTTTGGTTAATCTTCAGAGATTGTTTTTTACACTATTTTATGGTGTTTATTTGAGATTTGTGTGTGTGACAGAGCATTTAGTCTCATAGATTTACTTTATCTGTGATTGGCCAAAGTAAACAGGCTACATTTGATTATTATTAGAATGTTTATCAGTTGATGTAAATAGGTAGATATTTATGCAAAATTTCCTATTGCCCCTGTACTTTTTGCTGCCCTGTGATTTCATCATCATAAAGCGTGAATATCTGACCTGCTTTGTTTGTCTTTTGCCTCTGGGTAAAATTCATATTCATACAGGGGTAATAAAAGACCACAAATATCTCTGATTCTTTTAAAGCACATTTAGAGCTGGTTTGTAGCCCTTAAGCTCTATCAACAAGCATGATTCCAATTACAAAATTTCATTGTAAGTTTATTTTTTGTTAGCACAACAATATTTCATACAAAGAAAAGTTGCTGATGTAGCTTAACTTGTCCCAGAGTATACCTTAAATATTTTTAGTGCCAGTTTTGGTGAAGACTTGCATTTGTTAAGTTGAATTTCTGGTCACTCATTTCTGGTATTTTTTATTTTACAGGCAGTGGATAATGAGAATTCCTGGTACCTTCAGCAAAATGCCATGACAACATGGAGAAGTCCAAGAACTGGGTGGGATGTCCCACCCAGAGAGAGGAGAACATCTCCCTCTTCATCTTGTTTCACATTATACAATGAATCATGGAAATCAAGACCTGTCACACCTAATACTGGTTTATTCCTGAGCCGGACACAGAGTGTCCCTGAAGCCCTTCATTGTTTAAACAGCAACACATTACATTCTAGATTCTCCTCGATCACTATTTGCAGCCGGAGTTCATCTCCAAACAGGGATCAGAAGGTTTACTCAAGCTCTAGATCTAGCCCCGTGAATCCGCCTGGCAAACGCCCCTCAATCATGGCCTGCAGTGAAAATAAAACCCTACAAGCCAAGAAAGGTGGTACTCTGGTCCCTCCTAGACGCAAAGCAATAGTGGTGACAATGACTGAAAGCACAGAACAACATTCCACAAGTGAGAACACTAGATGTTCCCAAGTTCCACTAAGAGCAGAGACAGTCAATCAGACAGAGCAAACAGACTCTTCATCCTCAAAGATTCCTGCTAGACTCTTCCGTTCCTGTGCCCACTTGGAGGTTCTACCATCCCGGCTGTCCAGATCTACTCTGTACTTGGACAAATCCCTTTCAGTCCCTCTTGGACGACCACCAAAAGTCAGTGGAACTTTGCATAGATCGACTTTATCCCTATCCCTGGGAAGAAAATCTTCCAATAAAACTGAAAAATCCGGAATAATAATTCAGCCTAAAAGGTCCTACAGTGACTGGAACATAGCAAGCATTGGCATTGATGGAAAAGAAAAGCTGTCCAAGAACCTGATGGATACTCCCACCTTCACCGGTAGTGCCTTCAGGAATAACACCAGCTCTGCCTCCAACACGCAGCATTCCACTTTAACATCATTGCCATTCAGAACAAGGTGCCACTCATCTTCTGCTGCCTACAGACTGAATGGAAAGGCTAATGATGTCTTAGGGCCTCCGCAGAGCAATCTAAGAGCCAGACAGGCATTCAGCAAGCGTTCAGGTACCTATATCACCTGCTCCTCAGCAGCCATGCAAATTTATCTGTTCTGTCTCTCCTTCCTTTTCATTCCCTGTCCCTGTTTTACTGTCATTTATTCTATACCTTTTCTGCAACATTACTTTGTCTATTTTAGACACACTGTGTGATATTATAGCCTGTGCAGTTTTATTCAACATCTCCTACTCTGGCGGAGATGTTGCACATCTTCTGATTGGAGACTCATGCATTTGTAATAAGATGACCTCCCTTCAAACTACTTTGAAAAATAGGAACGCACTGTCCAAAAGACCCATAAAAAAGACTTGGTCAAAACAAGGCTTTTGGAAAGACTTTACTAAGCTTACGGGGAAGTTTTACTTTTGTGGAGCGTTGCATTGGTACGTCAGCTTAAGAGGGTCAATCAGATGTTAGCATAAAAAGGCCCACTGGCACAAAATGGTAGAGTAAGTTTCATCTGCCACAGTTGGTCTGATACACTCTGAGGGTCTGGGCATGTCTGGATATCTAGAAAGGGAAAGAAATCTGTTATTAGGAAGTCAGCTGTAAGGCAGGATTTAGGATTTTAATAGTGAGAGCCTTGATCTTATAATAAGATCAGTAATAAGGTGTCTCTTGAGGAAAGCAGAATACAGGATCATAGTGTTGTGTTTGGTATGGAGATGGTAGTGGTATGTTTTTGGTGCATTTCTGTGCACAGCCAAATTTAAGTATGCAATTCATTGTGACCAGAGCTCCAGGGCCTGTAGGTGCCAGGGGCCTCAAACTGAGAGGCCCACAATGGCCTGGCATGACAAAACAAAACACTGCAAATGTGTAAATAGACAAACAGTGCCTGAATGCGTGTCAGTGACTGTTTGCACATTGTTGTTTGTTAAATTAGATATTGTATTTGTTCTAGGGCTATTTCTGAATGCGTTACTGCAGCTTTGATGTTATTTTAAAATACATTAGCCCTCAAAGGCATATGGACACGTCTGGGCAGTTTAGTCACCAAAGCAAGAAATGTATAAATTTTTTTATTTACATAGTAAATCTAATCCAAGCATCTGCAATTAAATACAACTTTTTTTTTGTGGGAATGTGACATCAGTTTCCCTCACTTAGATACAGAACAGAGTAAAGTTATCAGTTTTACTAACAACTGACAACTGCACAGTTAAAACATTAGATTGATTGACAAATTTTGCTTAAAGTTTGCAGTGTTGTATTTATTTTAAATAATTGGACACTTGGACTTGATACTTGACGTAATAGACATTATAGACATTATAGCATTATAGACACTATAGACGTTATAGATGTTATATTGCATAGACAGTCATGCTGTATCTACTTCCCTCCCTATAGTTAACTATAGCTATTTATTTAGGCAAAAACACAATAATTTAAAATGTTGAGGGGATTTTTACAGTATAATTGCAAAATGTAACAGCACAGCTACAAGACACTATTATTAGTTTTTACCTGCTTTAATTCCTTGGTGAAAACAGTATGTGGTCTGGCCGGAGGGTGCCCCTCTAAACGGCTGGTGCCCCTTGGGCCTTGTAGGACCATCATTTGTCCTTGTGCACATCACTCAAGTTCAGAGCACTAGAGGAACATTTTGTGCACAGCCATACGGACACACATTTTTTTCTAAAAGGAAGAGAAAGTAATCGAGCAAGAGGGAACTATTGAAAAGAAAATAGGATGAGTTTCAATCTTCTTATATCTGAGATGATGCATCATTGACTCCACATTACCTTACATCCAAAGCATATCAGTATTCTGGCTCTGTGCGCATTCCACAGCTAAACAAATTTCCCCATGACGAGTGGGAGAATAACATCGTCTCTGCAGCCGCTCATCTGCATGTGTTCTGTGAGGCATGTGATGGCACAGCTGCATGACTGGGCGCTGGTGAACTAACACCAGGTACTGCTGCAGTGAGGACACAGAAAGCCCCTCATGCATAGTTCTTTACTTATTTATTCTGTCTGTTACTGCGCTTTTGGTGATACCCTTTATTTATCTGTGTCTCTTACCCGAATCTTCCTGATTCTATTATTTTAGTGAACAGTATGTTTTTCTTAAGAGTAACTTTCTGTTTATTGTTTCAGAGCCCATTTTAAATAAGATGGTGGACTCTCCTGAGATGTTTAGAACGATGTCATCTGCAGTCAGTGTGGAACATGTTGGACACAGACGTACTTCTGCTGACCCCTGTGATCCAGGGACAAACGCTTTAGGCAGACGCTTTAGTAAGTAAAGTATGACATTAATGCCTGGCTGCTGGCAGTTGAGAAACTAGATTTTGAAATATTCTGAAGTTTAAAAATGCAAGTTTGTGTGTAAGTGGTTGCCACTGTATTGCTATGCCGTTGCCAAGGTAATATGAGTATTTTTTTTGCATGTCCCTGAGTAATAGTGTGTTGTGGATGGGCCAAATCAAAACATCCCATTCTGAAGTGGTCTGACCGGTGGGCACTCCCCCTAAAAAATGTTATGGGATTTAGTTAATGTGTTTATTATCTGACAAGTGAGGTTGTATTTTTGGACTCAGAACAGAAAATTTTCGTTCATTTTTAATGTCATTTTAATGATATTTCAGAGATATAAGATATTATATACTGAACTGTGTGCTTAATTTTATACACTGCACTGAATACCTTTAGTGGACTGTTCACCTGCAGTTGAGTGTTGTGTGTTTACACCAGCTTTGCATTCTGCAGAGTCTTTTGTTTTGTTACATGTTTCCCAGATTATTATTATTATTATTAATAATAATAATAATAATAATAATGATAATAATAATTAATATTTTCACCACTGGTCCAAAGCATCAGTGAAGGATTGATGTTTTTGTAGTAGGTGTTTATGAAGCCTTATGAAGATCTCCAGCTGTAACATCACACAGTATTATTGTACAGTATCTGTGTACGGCTATGCATGTTATCATCTTGTATTTTATTGCTGCTTTGTTTTCCTCACAATGTAAGTCACTTTGGAAAAAGGCGTCTGCTAAATACCTAAATGTAAATGCAGTATTGAGAATGAAGCATTTGCAAACCTTTGAAATGGGTTATTTAGTAAATACAGGTTTCTGTGTGTGTTGTGATCAATACATAAACATCTATTATGTGAAATAGCTTATTCAATACATAAACATCTATGTGAAATAACTTATTCAATACATAAACATCTATGTGAAATAGCTTATTCAGGACAGTTTTAAATGGCAAACAAAATGCTAAATTTTGCAGATTCTGCAACTGTTCTGTAAACATGATCTCAATTATATGCTTTAGCTGCTGCTGTGTTTTAGAGTAAAAGTGTTTAGGTGGGCTGAGACATCATTTTTGTTTCACACAGGAGTCCCTCAGGTGCATGTAAAGGCCCCTCATGAGGTCAGAACAGTTTCCCACACTGCTGAGAAAGTCTCTCCACATCTGATTAATTGCACCTGTGCGTCCAGCCCTGACCAGCAGGACGCTGAACTCCAGTCGCTTAGCTTAAGGGTATGTTATACAATCTTAATAACCAATATAACTCAATACCAGTGGTGATCACTGTAACAATAACCATCTCTAAAATCAGTGGTTCTCAACTGGTTGGTCGCAACCCAAAATGGGTCGCAGGTCTATTCTGGTAGTAACAGCAGCGAATAAACAATGGTAAGTACAAAATAATAAAATGCAACTAACCATATAATTGCACATTTAAAATAGCAAAAGAAATAGGCTGACCAGCTTATTAAAGGGAGAAAACGCTTGCCATATTTTTTTGTTGATGTTAAAGGCTAATTAAATTGTACTTTGTTTTGGTCCATCAGAAACCTGACAAATTTGGCAGATGTTAGCACAGACAGTTGATATGCCTCAAAAAACATGACCAAAACTTGTGCAAGGTAGTCCTGCTACTACATCACTACATTGAAGGCAAAATCACTCCCAATTTAGATAAATGTAATTTGTTTGTCACGCTTTGTTATGTTTGGGGATTATTGGCTACCAAAATAAAACCAGGAAAATATACAAAATGTTAATTATATTTTTAATTCCACTTATTTTAATTAATTGTGTATTTAGGGCCTGCACCCTTCATGCCAACTTTGTGAATGTCTTAACTTGTATGATTAACAGTCTTGGTATTTAATGAAGAGTGTGAAATCTGGATCCTGAATTTAAAACCAGTTGGGAACCACTGTCTTGAGAACCACTTATCTTAAATTGTGCCTATTGTTATTAAACATTATAGCATTTAACTGTGCCACAAACCTTGCGTCCATATCTGAATGCATGTAGGAAGCCCTTGAGCTGTTTCGCCCAGACTTCATCAGCCGATCCCAGAATCGGGTGCGGCGATTGGAACAGAAGGCAAGGGAGAGGCGGAGCTTACCAACAGCTGAATTTAACACGGAACTGGAGATGGCTTACCTTAGGAGAAACTGCACCAAGCCACACCCACTTAGTGGTAAGATACTTTATTTTCATTAAGACACTGGGTGCAGTTGTTAGAGCTGTAGTGCAGATGTGGCTCTGCAGCAATGCAGTCACAGTATTGCAGCTATTGCAGCTCAAGTATCCACAGTAACAATGAACCATGCATTGTTATCATTGTGTCAATGCGGCAGGTGACTGCAAAATGTGTCAACATTAGTTATAGGGTCATCATTAGGATTGTCATGGCAGGCACACGGTTTCAGGGCAAACACTGCAGCAAGGCCCATTATCAATGCAGTCACAGAGAGATGTAGTGCTTAATACATACTTGAGTACTGCAGTGAAACATTTTGTGCATTAAAACTTCAGTATTATCTGAACAAGGCTCGAGGTGGGACAGACATATAGAAAGCTAACAGATACAATTAAGATCTCTGCATATTTCATCACAGCACTGTTGAGAATGAACCATGCATCTTAAAAAGTAAATGAGCTGTTTTGTACCAGCACAGCTGACTCATGCCACCTATTGGTCTTAATACGCATTCACAATAGGATTGCATGTACAAAACTGAGATTGTTTTTTTTATTCATAAGCTGTATTACAAGTTTATTAGTTCATAAGCACTCAGATATATTGGTTAGGAGGGTGTTTTAGGATTTAAGGGCATAAAGCTGTGCAATTAAGCCACAGATAATGTGATGATCTTTTAAAAATGCAACCCAATTAAAAAAATAGGCAGAATTAGATAGTAAGCTTTCTAATGACCTTTTCATTGTTTTCTTCTTCTGCTGAATGTGTTTTGTAGATAACCTTTTCAAACCCAGAGACAGAGCCATCTCAGGCAAAGAGATGCAGTTGAGATCCAAACGGTCAGTTTCACACACAAACACTCACACACTTACATGCACAGGATAAGACACACCAACTCTTATCAGCACATGAACAAAATACAACCTCCTTCTGATTAGGACAATGTTTTATGATACATTCTGCTGGAATAAATATCCATCCAGTTCGATCAAGGATAACAGATAAAAGCATTTATACTGACATATAGGTGAGATTTCTCTGTATGTTTCTAGCAGGATTTATAACAAACTCCCGGAAGTGACCAAGAAAAAGGAGAACGAGAAGAAGAAACTGATGTCCAAAACCAACAGACTGAAGGCAGAGGTCTTCAAAAAGGTCGAGTTTAAATACTAACAAAGAAAGCTACATTGAATTATATAGCTTCTGTGTGTTCTAACAACCTCACACCATTGTCTGTAAAGAATTGTTATCTAAATTGTGTTCCTTTGACATAATCTTACAATATAGAAAGAGTGTCACAATAATCATGTTGTGAAGTCAGATATTTTAACAGTTTTATAATCCAGTATATCTGTTAATTTGTAATCTGTTTATATGTTGATTCTGTATGCCCCATTTGAGTCTGGCTTTAAGCATTTTTTTTACATTTTTATTCAGCTTTGCTCCCTATTTAATACAGTAAATCTGAATTTGTCCTCGTGAATGCAGAAAGCGCAACAGGTTGCAGCAGACCCACTATTGCAGTTTAATCAAACGTTTTATAAGCCACAGTGTGATCCACTGGTGATGTTCTGCTTGGCTTCATATGAAGTCCTGAGACAGTTTGATCAAATCCATATTTGGCCAGTTCTGCGGTACAGGGCGCATAGAAGCAGAGGTTGCAGCTGTAAGGCCTTTTGTCCTGTAAGCTTGATTAAGCTCAGTGAAGGGCACAGCTGTTGATTGTACTATGATTGTGGAAACCATTGAAAGTGAGCTTCTGAAATACTTGGGTGAACCATGAAAAAAAACAGCTGGTGCAGAACAAATTGGAACTTTATAAAGACACACTCGGTTCTCCTCAGTGGAATGTAGAGCAGAACAGTCAAAAATGATTGAGCCTTTTTTCAAGACCTAGATTTAGAAGAATACTTTAGAAGAATAATTAAAATATTACAAAATATTACAATTAAAGAGAGACTTGTTTGATCACAGACTTTTGAATCAGAGTCTTAATTACACTTTTGTCTTGTGCTGAAGTGTTTCTGTGGAAGTGTGAACTGTGAAATGGTTCAGAAACTGATTCAGGATCCAGATTTTCTTCAAACGTTCATCAAATTACCAAAAATGTTGTAATTGAACTGTATTATCGGTTTGGTTAGTTGTTTTTAGTTTTATATACATACTGATAGTTTTATATGCATCATGTTTTTCATATAATTTTATTTTTTTATGCTTATTAAGCATAATTTAATTCTACCACAACAAACCCATTTTTCTGCTCTCAACTCACTATTCGTCTGTACAGTGACCTCTAGGGTGACCTTTAATGACCCCCTCAGGTACAAACACACCTGGGGCTTTTGTCTCGTAATGCGTTCTGCCACAACTGTCAGGCCAGATGTACCAGCTGAGATAAAAGGCAGGCTGGTCTGTGAAAACCCCCCGGTCACAAACAGCAGGTGCTGTGTGGTGCCAGGCTGCCTGGTCTCACCTTGGTGAAGTTTCTGTCTGCATGCTGAGATGTCAAGTGATACAGAAACTCACGAGACGGCTTCATGCTAAAACTTGAACACAACAGTTCCACAGCTGCAGTGTTACAGTGATCATATATGTCACAGCCATTATGTATAAAAACATCATGCACTTGTAGCATTGCATGATGATGTAAGCATCAATTTATCAATCCAGCTATCTAGCTAGCTTGCTATCCAGATCTTTCCGTCTGTCAATCAGTCTACAGATGTAATTGTTTTTTTAGTCTGCAGTGCAACAAGGGTCTTATTCTCTAGAGGGCCCTAAGCTCCTCTGTATAGAGGACAGTGCATGTAAGTGGCTAAATACCTTGGAAAATGATAAATATTTTGGGAAGTAATAGTAGACTAAAAGTAGACTATAGAGTAACATAAAATAAAAAACTATATTTTATGCATTATCATGCTAAAAGACCAAAAGCAACTGGAAAATTATAACATATACATTGCTCATAAAGCTTAGTTGTAGAGCATTGCATTACCAAGAACAAAAGTCTTGGGTTCGATTCTCACCGAGTACTTGAATGTACTGTTAAATATATATGTACTGTCTGCCAAATGCATAAATGTAATATTATTTCTTTCCGACAAGAAGTCATTGGCTGTACTTTACTTGTCTTCCTGCAGAGGGCGGCACAATTCTTTCGGTGAATCCTGCTCAATATTCCACATTTTAATATCCAGATTAATTCCACTCAACACGGTGATTTATTCATGAATTCCGTTTGTTCTTCTTGGTAACAGACGTGGCTCTGATACTTGCGGGATGCTCGTGGCACAGAGGAGTGTTGTGTCAACATTAATTTCCCTGTTTTGATGTTTAGAGAGTTGAATTCCAGAACAGGACAGCTTTCGTTGGTGTTTCAGATGTCTTTACTGACAGGCTGTTCCCTGGTTGCCTAAAACAAGAATTTTCGGGTCTTGGTGTAAAGGAGAGATCTGTTATCTAGGTGTGTTGTTTTAATAGGTGTCAGATCCTGTGAGGCTGATAGTTTGTTATGAAGTGTCTGGCTCACTGTCTCCCATGAAGCTCCCAGGCTTGCAGCTCTGTGTAACAGTGATGAATGGCTGATAAGTCAGGCCAAAGAGAGAGAGAGGCAGGTGAAGCTGGAAATATTGTCAGAGAGAGATAGAGAGACTAATTCACAAAATGTTTTTGCACATAAAATTCAAATAAAATTGAATTTAATTGAATTAAATTCAATTTTATTTAAATACTGTAGTTATAAAGGTGTAGTTTTTATTTACACCCATGTCATTCCAAATCTTTAAATGAGATGTTAGGCTGCGTCCAGATGTGTGACTGCATTGGCCCCCATTCACTTCCATTGTAAAGGAGACACTTTCATGCCCAGACAGAAGGAGAACATACCACAGCAGGACAAGTAATGTTTCTTTAACCTTTGCTAATGTAAAAGTACCTGTAACAAGTCATTAGACCAAAACAACTGCACTGGTATATTGGTTACCTCAGCACCAACACTACTGTAGCCAAGAACAGGGAACCATGCAGAAAACTAATACGTCTGAGGGGGGGGGGGGACATATGGATTGAGCAAAGATAGCAGGTTATCATAGCTCTCAGGATAGATGGCCACCAAAGAGGATGGGCAAAGAATTCTGGGTAATCTTTAGATTACACACTTCCACTTTATTTTTCACACCACTTGACCTCAGCGGACAGGTGCTGACAAGGAGATCGCTTAGCTGGTTGTTCTCAGTTTGAAAGTTTCCTTTTCTTTCTTCTACAGAAACTTCTGGATCAGGTTCTTCAAAGACACAGTCACTGAGAGCATGTTCACAAGACTCATACACTGCTCTCTCCTTGCCTGAGGCAGGGAACTGAAGACAAGCTACTGTAGACCTTTTTGGAGCTTATTGAGAACAGTGCAGTGTTTTCATTGTGCAGGGTTGCATTGTTTCAAATAACGAATCCATGCGATGTATGGATGCGTTGCGTGCCCTGTTGTGTCCATCAACTTAAACTGAAGAGACGTGTGCTGTGTAATAGACATTTTTTAGGGAAGATAAAATGATAGATGGAAGACACCAGATGTGTCAAGACACTGTAACTCATTGTCAGGTCAGGAATGCTTTTTGTGTTTTTAAAACAGGGCAGTGAAAACTGTGGAGGTCTAATAAAATTGTAGTCAAAATATGTTTTGTGGTCTAATTAAATAAGGTGCAACACAAACTGTAAACATCTTCACAATCTTAAATCACACCTTTGCAAAATTATAATTCTTAGCCTTGTTCAGAATGAGTCAATAGCAGTAACAGAGTGTGCTAGATTGCTTTAATATTTACTCTCTAATAAATTAGTATTTTTCTACAGAGGAAATTGACTGACCTTATCAAAACTGAATGTTTGAGCACAGGTAATGACAACTGTAATAGCAAATGTTTACCCAGCTTTAAGCCAAGCTAAACACATTACAAATATGTTGCATAACCTTAGTAATGTAATGTATTTTTATACTGTAGGT
>JBAJNP010002291.1:1561-49803 GCA_036877545.1 Yasuhikotakia modesta
ATATATATATATATATATACATATATACACACACATTTATATGTGTGTGTGTTGGAGGGGGTGTGGTTTGGAGATACTGTGAAAGGTGGGCCGGATCTTATGTTTTTAAAGCTAGCTTGCTAATTGAAAGCTTCTATAAATCTGCCTACCATACTTTCAAACACAAATACTCTCTTTACTGTAATGCTGAAGTTTTTTATTACAATTGTAATTTTACAATTAGCTAACAGTAGTTACGTTCCAACAACATTCCCCAAATGTTTCCTTTAGAAAAACATTAGAAATGGTGTTTTGGAAGTTCTATGAATGTTTAAAATGTCCAGGTTTGTGTTGCTCTGTTGTGATATTTACTGCATTAGTTTAATTTTGAAACATTGAATGTGTGTGTGTGTGTGTGTGAGAGAGAGAGAGAGAGAGAGAGAGTAAATCACTCTGTTCGATGCGTCCTCTAGCTTTTACTCCCGAGTAAAGCTCTGCATTGCAGCACAACATTCAGTGAGACAGACACAGACTGGACAGCATCTGATGCTATAGTTTCACACAGTACAATAAACGACTGTAGTCACAATTTATGGTGCAAAAATGTTTCCATTCAGACACCAAATGTTTGAAAAAATGCTATTTTGATGTGACTTTCCAGGATGTTACCTGTGGTTGTGCAGAAACAGATGTGATTGTGTCTGAGATGTGACATGGGTCAAATTTCACAGCTGAAGCGGGACAGACCCGGTGTCGACCATGTTCTTAAAGCCCGGCACTGCGCCAGTTCAGTACTTCCTGCACACACACACACACACACGATAATCAGCTGTACTGCTGACCTGTACAGTCTGATGTGTGAGACTCCAAACCCTCATTTTCTCTTCATTCATGTCCATATTCATGCGTTTCTCTCTCCTGCACTGAATACTTCCAGCTATCAAAACGTTTGCTAACATTCTATTAAAGTGAATATATTTTATACCAATGTTTGTGTGATAGTCATATTTGTGGTGCAGTTTCTGGATTTATTGTTTTTTTCAGTTGTGTACATCTGCTGGTTCATTAGGGAATATTCCCACAGGACGGACAGGGATCGTCTCTCACGGCTGTTGTCTCTGTCTGACTTTCTTACATACTGATCAGTAAAGATTGTCCTCCAGTTGCAGTTCAGAGCGTAACAACACTGCATTTACAGAGTGTGAACTGCATCTGTAATGAGAGAGAGAGAGAGAGAGAGAGAGAGAGATCAGTACTGGATGAGGTCCTGCTGATGTGAATGTACTGATCTGTGATTGGATGGCTGATTCCATTAGGGAGGACAGAACTATTGCCTGGTAAGGGCTTTAGGAACCCCCCAGCGCTGCTGTAACAAACACTGTCTGTCTGTCTGTATTTATTACCATCATCTCTGAAAGCTCTTTCAGTGAATCATAAACATGTAGAGGAACATTGTTTGTTTGCTATCATGACATTCATTGACAGTCCAGATCTACAGCCGTCAGCGCTGAACACTGAACAACTCAGTTCTGTTGACCTTTAATCATGAACATGTTCTCTCTGTTTCATCTGCTGACTTACATAAGTCACCGAAGCTTATTAAAGGCAATTTTATTCTCTGTCTTTATGAAGATAATGAGAGATTCAGCCGCTCATTAGTGTAACACTATTAACATTACAGCCTTGCGGTTGAGCGCAGAATCGCTGCACAGCCGCACAGACCTCATTCACTCCCTGTTTTCCTCATTGAGTCCATTTTTATCTGTTTGACAGGCAGAGCAATGAAACTCTGCCCACCTGCTTTATTAAGCAAATTTGGCCCATTCAGCTGGAAAAAACTGAGGTGTTTTATTCTGTGTGAGTTAAAAATGTGTTTTCTCTATGGTTCTGTGAGAAAATGAGGTTTTATACTGTAACTAGTCGGTATGGATTTAAATACTTGATTCTTAGCGTTTGAGTGTTTTTGAACTAACAACATTAGAAGAACGTTTTTGATTTAGATAATATATAACGTTAAAAAGCAGCAGCAAGAACGTTTTTTAATAAATGTTACAGATTCTTTCTGGATCTTTCAGGGTTCCTGAGTGCCAGAGAACATGAAGTGGAACCTCTTCAAGAAGAAAGCAGAAGCTATGGTGGGACCGGAGCCCACAGGACCGGGCGGAACCGACCCGTCACACACCATGACACCGGCTCCAGCTGTCTCCACGCCGGCGGATAACTCCACTGGGTCTGAGGGACCCGTCAACAAAAATGACATGTTTGAGGAAATCAAAAGCAAGTTCCTCAACGAGATCGATAAAATCCCACGTAAGTCCTGCCAAGATGTTCCACAACCTCAGCAGGTCTGCTGTGAAGATGTTTATGAACAGCAACGCTGGCCAGATTGATATGTTTTTATTGTTAAAGGTGTTATTTTAAATGATCTGTGATTAATGTTTCAGCTACTTACTGTAGGAAATGTTTATGGTTGTTTTGGGGATTATTTGCAGTGCCGCCCTGGGCCCTCATCGCCATCGCTGTCGTGGCTGCGCTCCTCATCCTCACCTGCTGTTTCTGTATCATCAAGAAATGCTGCTGCAAGAAGAAGAAGAACAAGAAGGGCAAAAAGGGCAAAGACGGCTTTAACATGAAGAACATGCAGGGCGGAGACGTACGTGACACTCGTTCACCGCAGACACTCTGAGAACCAGTTAAACCTTCAGACTGGTGATCAGACCACATCAGTTAAAACTGGAGTGTGTGTGTGACCGGCTCCAGTGATGATTAGCTTCATTTCTTTACTGTGTTTGTGTGTAAATGTGTTTTGTTTTCAGAGAAATGACGCACTGGATGTTGTATTGAAGACAGAGGTTTTGGTAGCAGTGCTTTAAGTTTAACAATGAAACTCTTATTAATGTCATTATATTGAGGAGACGTGTCACACACAGGTTTCTGGAGTCTCTCAGTGTGTCATTTCTCACACCGGTGCTCATGCTGTTGTTTCCTGTCTTGACTGTTTTTCATTTGTGTTTTGGGTGTCGTGAGTTGAACCCCTCTCTCTCTCTTTCTCTCTCTCTCTTTTCCTCCTGCTCTGTATCTAACGTTTGTTGACGCTCGCGGGCGTCTGCGCTACGGTAGGTGTGCAGATGACAGCTGTTTGGCGTCTGCGTCATGCTAACACTGCGTGCTAATGATTGGATGAATGGCTGTTCTTCCTTTAAAAACTTTTTCTTATTCAGCTTGAAAATTATACGATTAAAAATGAATGAAAGTTGCGCTGCAAAAAAAATCTAACTTGAGATGTGAGACAGAAAAATAGAAAAGCCATAAACATTGTTCAGAGGGTGTGAATGGATTAACTAATCATTCACTAACTAATACTGGTAAGACGTTTGTTAGTTAGTGTGATTGTCCACAGACTCACAACAGATGCATGTGTTAAAGGGCACAGCTGAGTTTAATTTCATCACAAGTTTTCAGGGAATGAAAGTAGATATACAGCAAATTGTAAAATATCATTTTTTGACCCTCCATTTTGTTATAATCAAGATCCATTATTTCAGATATGACATTCTTTATAAAATACATATTTAACTAGTTCTGTGTGAATAATGATTTGTTGTTAGTGTTCAGATCTCACCTGCTTTGCCCTTTAATTTGTTGCTCAGCGGTTATGTTTACAATTTGACTTCAGTGTGACAATTTCTTTGGTGGCACATTAAAATTCTTCAGTATGATGTGACATCCAAAAATGAATTAGTAACAAATAACAAGTATTTCATGTTCTCTTCATACGCTGGTCGTAAAATGTATTTGAACACTTTAGTCTCACGTGTGAATGTTATTGCATAGACAACAACACAAGTGACATTTATTAAAAAATAACACAAATATTTCTACTGCATACATGTCTCAGAAACGTAAAGTTAATTCTTTGAAGTGAAGATGACACACAGTTTAATGTTTTATGACACTCATTGTGTCTCAAATATATTTAAATATGTGTGGCTCTTGTAAAGTAATACATTTATGACCTATTTGTGAAATTAAAACTAAATTCTGAGTTTTATATTTTTTCCTCCAGTCTGAAGAGTTTTCAGAAATACACAGGAAGAACAAAGTCAGCATTTGGTTTGCCTGAAATAACACACAGAGATCTGTTGTTGTGTAAAACATTTGCTCTGATCAGTTATTCCTCAGGGAATCAACATGCTAAATATAAATGTACCTGCTGAAGAGTTAATGCTTGTGCCCAGCTGACAGTGTTAGGAAGAACATTTCCCTAACGTTTCTCTAATGTTACTTAAACACATTTCCTGTTAGCTGGGTAATGCCAAATGAAGTTTATGCAACACTTTTACTAAATCTTATACTAAAAACAGAATTACTGTATAAAGTCACACAGAATATAAAAATTACTGTTCCAGTTTCTGCAGTCGCCTTAATATCACACCAGCTTTCCTAAAACATTACGACAAACAAACACCTGAAGTGTCACCAACCAAAATTGTGACCTGGAGTCATTTGCAGCATCCAGGCCTGAATAAAACATCAGTCAGAGTTCAGACAGCAGCTTTAAATCTCCTGTAACTGATGCTCGCAGCTTGTGGCATGTCTTCAGACCTGAGAACACATGCTATCAGCTCTTCATGCTGAAAGATCCATCGTTCTCCTCACAGAAACATCAGGACGATGACGACGAGGAGGGCGAGACGGGCCTGACAGAGGAGGAGAAGGAGGAAGAGGAGAAAGAGGAGGAGAAACTTGGAAAGCTGCAGTACTCTTTAGATTATGACTTCCAGGATAACAAGGTTAGAATCTCTTCATTCTGAGGGTGATGTTTTAAAGCGACGGTGTCTCTCTCACCACAATTACAGGTTACTTTACTTTAACATTTATTCATTTAACAGACGCTTTTATTAAAGCTACTTACAGAAACATTCTCTCTAAAATCCAGCATTACTTGTGCTCTACAAATGTAAAAGTTAAAAACAAACAAAGGAAACTTCTTTATTTTAATAAAGCACAAGCGCAGGGGTTGATCCATCATAGCGTTTGAGGCTTTGTTGAATTCTCAACTTTTTTATTTCAGTGATGACAATATTATTATATTAGCGACATAAAGCTAAAGAAATCTGTCTGCCCATAACGTTCGCTCAGACGTGTGTTCCCAGAAGAATTTCATAATAAATGCTTTACTTCTTATCAAAATCTAGACTTTTTATTGCAGACTTTAATATGTTGGCAGCTTCATTTGTCTTTGGTTTCATCTCATACAGAGATTTGATCACTGCATTCCTCTCTGGGCTGTTTTGCTTTGTTTTGTTGGCAGCTGACGGTGGGAATTTTACAGTGTGCTGATCTGATCTCCATGGACTCGGGCGGAACCTCCGATCCGTACGTTAAAGTTTTTATCCTTCCAGATAAGAAGAAGAAGTTTGACACTAAGGTTCACAAGAAGACCCTGAACCCAGTGTTCAACGAAAGCTTCGTCTTCAAGGTGAGCTGAACACGCTATTATCAAATAATATTAGTATTAACATGACCAAAAACACATATGAAACATGCTGAACAGATGCTGGTGTTTGTAATAGACTAAAGACTGTAATGAGAACATTGAGCTTGTTGGCTTTTAAACTCTCTCATTTGTAGGTGACAGGATACAAGTGTGTTAAGTGAATAAATGTAAATGTGATGTTTGACAGTCATTAGTGCTGTTAAGTGGCTGTTAATTGGTCCTGTAGCAGTTCTGCAGTGAAAGAGTTTCTCACGGCTCTTCTGTGAGCTGCGGTTAAAAGATCCATTAATGAGATCCCGAGAGGCGGAGATTCTCCAGCGGTTACGGCTAGAATCAACTTACCCTGAGTACAGTGATGTAGGACGAGTACAGTCAAATCCACAAACTCCCAGACAGCTGCATTTCTATAAATGGATCAGATGTTCTCACTGAACCAGCAGAGTGAGGACACGTTCTCACAATGTTGGCTAACATTCTTTAAAAGTTCTTGCAGTGACGATGGACGGCCAAACAACAGCATCTCTGATGATTGTGTTCATTCTTCCTGCATTAGATCCCGTACCAGGAGCTGGGAGGGAAGACGCTGGTCATGTCCGTGTACGACTACGACCGGTTCTCCAAGCATGACATCATCGGTGAAGTAAAACTTCCCATGAACACCGTGGATCTGGGTCAGCCGATCGAGGAATGGAAAGATCTGGAGAGCGCTGAGAAAGAAGAGGTGATGACAAACCATCTACCGTTGTGTTAGATGTTAAAGAGTTTAGGAGCTTTTGTAAATCACACCTGCTGTGTCTTCTGTTCAATGCAGCCTGAGAAGCTTGGAGACATCTGCATCTCTCTGCGTTACGTTCCCACTGCAGGCAAACTTACCGTGTGTATCCTTGAGGCCAAGAACCTAAAAAAGATGGACGTGGGTGGTCTGTCTGGTGAGAACCTCAAACCACTTGAGACATCAGCAAAAATCTTCCAATAAGTCACACGCTTAAATCAATGAACTGAATCAATGTCTGAACGTTCCTGCAGATCCATACGTGAAGATCCAGCTACTGCAGAATGGGAAGCGTCTAAAGAAGAAGAAGACCACGGTGAAGAAAAACACGCTGAACCCGTATTACAACGAGTCCTTCAGCTTTGAGATCCCGCTGGAACAGATGCAGGTGAAGTTTCTCACGCTGGAACCCCTTATGCAAAGTTGTACATTTAAAGTAAACATATTTAATTCCTATAATTTCAGTAATCAAAGCTGAAATTCAGAACGTTTTTGGTTAATAATTACAAAAGTCTGTGAAAACATATTACACAGATCAGTGCTCAACACAATCTGGAAATGTCAGTTTGACTTAAATATACAGCAGTTTGGAGTATGACATATTAAATTGGCCGCTGGACCTCTGCTGTCTAGATAGCAGCACTTTTAAATTCATGTTTATTTCTTAAACATTCATCTTTCCTGTCTTAGAAAATCCTGGTGGCCGTGACCGTCTTTGATTACGACAAGATTGGGAAGAACGACGCCATCGGTAAGATCTTCATTGGAAGCAAAGCCACCGGCACGGCTCTGAAGCACTGGTCCGACATGCTGGCCAACCCGCGCCGCCCCATCGCCCAGTGGCATCCGCTGCAGCCCGAGGAGGACATCGATGGAGCTCTCGCTGCTCTTAATGCTAAGAAGTAACTTCTTACATCTTAACCTGACTAACCAACTAACTAACCCACCCACCGCTGCATGACACCCACACCCATCTGTACGCGCTCTGCTCGTTTGTTTCCCGTAATCACCCACAAACACTCAACGCTGAAAAAAGAAACAGTTGCATTCTTTGCAACTTGGCAAACTGGCAAATATGACATGCATCCAACAAAACATCTGCAAATAATATTGTGCATCTAAACAGCTACAGGAGTACAACAGAAAACATGCAGCCAGTGTAAGAATGATGTATTTCCCCAGTTCTGTCAAATAAAACAGTCTAAACTCAAAGTTCACAAAACTGTTTAAAATCAGTCAAACACATTTAAAAAGAAATGTTGCAGAATTTTCTCATTTTCCTACAACTAGAATTTCATCTAGAATTATTAAGAGCAAAAGAGGCAATAATGCTCAGCTCATTCACCAACATTCACCAACTCTTTCTGCTGGTATTTCATGCCTGATTAATGGTTAGTTGAGGGAACACACTGTAACTGATATGATTTACACAGCTGCACAGTTAAGCAGGTTAAGTCACACTAACTAGTGAAGGACAGATTTGTTTACATTGTTAGTAGAAATATCAGGACTTTTTGCTGAATAATAAAAACATGATTTTGATTGTGGTAAAACATGACACTTCATCTTCATTGTGTCTTTAATTGTGTGTTCAGATACAATCATTCATAAGAATTTATGAGCTAATATCATAATGGGTTTTTGCAATATACATAAATGTTAAATTCAACCTAAGTCAAGCATGATTTACACTCTACATCTGTGTAAAGGATTAAAGACATAAACCGAGTTCATACTGTATATACAGTAATAGAGTTACACTGGATCGTACTGTATTTGGCCAGAGTTGACACACAACATGACTGTGTACAGAACAGAGGTCTAAAATCAACCCTGTCTGCTCATAATCTCTCATAATCTCTCTGTTGCTTGTAAGTGTTTGAATCTGTTTTGTGTCACTGCCTGGTTTGTTTGGAGTAAAATTTAAATTCAGCCGCAGAGATGCCAGAGTATAAACAAGAGATGTTAGAAAGCAGTGAAACACAACCAGCCCTACATTCATGAATCATGTATAAGTCAAATGTATAGATTTTAGACCTGCTCTGCATTGAAAACAACTTCAGTGTGTGTGAGTGTGTGTGTGTGTGTCAGACTTCTTTCTCCAGCATGTATCTATAAACTGATGTACATAGAAGCATGTTTTAAAGATAGAGTATAAATATATTGTGTGACTTTGTGATTTTGATAATTAATGTAGAGGATATATTGCACTGAATGCACATTCTGTCAGATTTCCAGAAAGGGAATCAGATTCTGAGAATATATTAATAGTTTTTGAAAATACTTTTAGATTTGCATCAGAGAGTTAGCAGCTGTGTTAATGTGAATCAATGTCTGTTCATTTATTTATTGTTTTTTTTGTGTTTTGTCATCTGTGTTCGTGAAGAAAAACGTGTTCAGGTTTTCTGGGAATGTTTGTTTGGTTCATTCTTCAGACCAAAATCATCAGAGAAAAAGAAATTTAAAATAAAGAAAATAAAGTCCAAAAACAGGCTCAATTTTCAGAACATAATTTCTTGTTTCTTTTCCTGATTTTGTGTTGAATTAGAGACTGATCAAGTTTGTGACATGATCTGTGAGATTCTGTTGTTAGTGTGTTGTGTGTAAACACTGAAACTGAAGCCATAAGTGTGAGCCCTCACTAGTGCTCATCAACTAAAAATAAACATTATAATCTTCTCAACAGAAGCCAATAATAATTTACACGCATTTGAGCCAAATATGTGTGAGAGCAAATGATACGAGTGTAGCTGTCTGTTCAAAGACAGTGTTTTTGTTCAAATATATATATAGATAATTAACCACTCAGAATAATTCAAACTGATACTAGCAGAAATGAATGTGATGCCCTCATGTTTACAGTATAATCACTGAAATCATGTAATTTCATGATAAACATACATCACTCACATATTTGTTTGCAGTGGAAACATGAACATATTTGTTGATGTACATGTATAATAGCATGACTTTATTATGCAATATGTGCAGAACTATACAAACATGTATTTTTTCTGTATGTTTTTGAGATATAACTGAATAACTTACACTTTCAGAGCAAGTGGAACATATAGTATGAAAGTGATACAGTTTAATTAAATGTTGAACTAACAGATCAAACTGTCATATTATAAACAAACTCAATATTTGTTTACATAACAAAAGTATCTATTTGTTGTCATTTCATGTCTGATTTATGATTTTGCATCCAAGTCGTTTTTCCACTTTAAATCTTTGGATTCAGGAGATTGTTGTGTATTGAATGTCAGGTTTGTGGTTTCTGTCGTTTCACTGATTTATGTGACGTGTGTATTTCTGTTTGTTGAGAAGCTTTGTATTGCTGCCTATGAAGATTTGTCCGCTTCTGTGTGTTGTACTTTGCAATAGGACCAATGTTGTAGAATAACGTCTTAATGTTCTTCTGTGAACGTGAATTAAAACCTGCAGGGATCTGATATTTCTCTGCAGAGCTAACAACAAAACGCCAGTCTTCCCTCAGACACTGGAAGTCACAGTCCAGACATGAATCCATCTGTTGTCTGATCTAATAACGGATCATATAATCACCAAAACTTTTGATGCAATACTGCCAACCTCTGCTTACTAACACACTGTTCATCCAAGACTCCCAAAGAACTGATTCCTGTTTGTCTGTGTGGATGTTCCTTCATTGTCAGGCCCTGTAGACGCTTTGGCATGCTTTCAATTCCCCGTACAAATAACAAACCCTGGCCAGTAAAAAAGAAAAGATAAAGACTTTCATACTCTTCTTGTCACCCTGTACAGTAAATAATGTGAAAAGTTATAAATGAGTTACCAATGAGCTCATCATAGGAAATAAAGGTCTTTTAAATAAATGTCTTTGTGGAGTGATGGATTATTTATGACATTAGTTGTTATAGTTGTGCAGTGACGCGCATGTGCTGCAGGTGGCGGTGACGCGCAATGACGCCGCTCAACGGCGCCGGAAGTGACGCAACACAGCGCGTCTTTAGCGATGAACGCATGACGTTTGTTTGTTTAAACACATTTTAGTTGATTCCTGTTTTCTCTGTGTTCAGTAAATGTCAGGATTTTAACATTTTAGGGTGAAGTCTCACCTGACATCTTTGCTGTCTACAAAACTAATTTTAACAGAAAATTAACTCATTTAAAGATTAATTCAGATGCCCAAACTTGTAACTGTGCAGTAATTTATATTGTGCTGCAGTCTGATGCTGTTATATTACAGCATTATATTGTGCTGCAGTCTGATGCTGTTATATTACAGCATTATATTGTGCTGCAGTCTGATGCTGTTATATTACAGTATTATGGCTGCAGTCTGATGCTGTTACACTACAGCATTATATTGTGCTGCAGTCTGATGCTGTTATATTACAGTATTATGGCTGCAGTATTTTATAAGAGCTGTGTGTGAGTTTATTGTATTTTCAGGTGGAGACACCAGAACCAGCTAATGAAGATATGACAGGCCGTGTTTAAGGCAGGAGGTTCTGCAGTTCTGTGTTTATGGACCGGCTGTGTGTTTGATGTAAAGCTACATTAGAGGTTGTGGTTTAACATTTAAACAGCCGTTCACTTACATCATGACATCAAATGTTTGTTCATTATTATTGGATTTTATAAATAAAATAAATTGACGACTCTGTTCTGTTTACTAATGAAGTGTCATGGGTTGTGCTTGTGAAACATCTACATCATGTGAAACAAGTCTGGGCCTGAAAAAATGCATTTCATAGAAAAGTTTGCAGATTAAAAAAAAAATAAAGTGAGTAAAGTGTAATAGTGTAAAACATCAGATAAGCTTATCAGTAAATAAACGTACTGTCACACACAATGTTTTTTAAATACAGATGAAATCAATTTTTGGGGGATGAAAAATTTCGTTGATGAATTTGTCTTCAGGGTGTATAATCTTTGAATGTTAAATATTGGCTTTTTCAGGCTGGAGAAATACACAACAATCTTTTATCAGTGACTTGTTTCAGTCACAACAGTTAAATAAAATTTTCTCTAGGATTTTTCTTAAGTGCTTAAATTAAGCAGCTCAAACACAAGAGAAAATGACACTTTAAAACATTTTATTTGCACATTACAGTCAATTGTTGAGTGATAGAAAATAAGCAACGTATATAAATGTTAATAAAAGACTGATATTATCTCCAATGTGAGTTTACATTGTATAATTGAATAATATTCTTCCTCTTTACAAACGACAGCTATGATACAGAGAGATGAAGGTCAGTGAAGATTGTGAGGGATTGTAACATCAGCAACCGCTTTTATAATTCAGGTCTTTTCTTACTGTAAAAAAAACACAAACATGTTAATAATTACTAAACATTTAAACGTTAATCTTTTCATTCCATTACAAAAATGTTATTTTCAATG
Organism: Yasuhikotakia modesta; assembly: GCA_036877545.1. NCBI lineage: Eukaryota > Metazoa > Chordata > Actinopteri > Cypriniformes > Botiidae > Yasuhikotakia > Yasuhikotakia modesta. The sequence goes on from JBAJNP010002291.1 coordinate 13,207, forward strand.
TTCAAGACCTCATTTTTTTAGATGTTGAATTAACATTTAAATTCTGTAACTGTTTAAAACGTCACAGTTCATACAAATCAACCTCAACCCTGTTGAGTTTCATTTATAATCTACAGCGTTTTAACAACAGCAGAATCAAACTCAACAACTCATCTAACCAGCAGCAGGCAGCACAGAGCCAACAGATTTAACCTGAAACGTCTGAAATGAGTTTCCTGTTGTTCTGCTGGCGGAAGTTCATGAGCTAAAAATGGAAAGTTTTCAAGTTAAATTTAGAAGCAGGACACAGAAAGTTTTGCTTTTACAAGTAAAAAAACCTAAAATAGAAACTCAGCGTTGGTGTGATTTTTTTGTGCCGCCTTCACCAGTCGCCACACAAACAAACAGCTGAGAGGCTGAAATATTACTGTAAAAGTGTGACTGAATTATTTCAGGGTCTAAAGAAACCTGGACTTTAAATTCATAAACTAGAAATAGCTGAAATTATTCACAGATTTGAGATGATTTGAGATGTCCACTAACCATCTTCAGGACAGACCTGGCTGAAGTTCTCCTGCTTTATGATGGGTCTGGCTGGGCTGCTGGTTATCTGATGCTGAGGGGGCAGGTATGCGTGTTGATGGCCCTGGATGGGCGGAGACCTCCCTGAGGTTGGCGACGCCCTCGAACCGTACGCCCTCTGATGAGCCACAGCTAAGCAGAGATCTGAGACGTCAAGGGTTGGAAACATTGAGTTGGTGACCTGGATGTCGTCGCTCACTGTTGTGGTTTGGTAGGTGTTTGTTCCAAACTGGGACAATGACATAGCACCACGTGTGGCCGCCACATTGGAACCATGAGCCATGGACGTCGCTGGCGCTGCGAGCTCCAGCTGGAAAGATGTGTGTGGGTGTCTCAGAAGGTGGCGTGGGGCAGAATACATGTCTGATCGCCCACTTGGCAAAATACAGCCATCGGCTACACGGCAAGAGGGCGGAGACACGCCCATAACAGGGCGCACAGCACAGCCCAACTGTGCATACTGGTATTCCTCCACAGGCTCCGCCTTAATCTGTGGAACTGAACAGGAAATTATGGAGCATTCTTCTGGGATTAACAGGAAAGATCTGATACTGCGTCTCATACAGTAACATTGTCCTGCTCTCATCCAGTGTAGATGTGATGTTATGTGTTCAGGTGTGATGAAGTCTCACCTGACAGAGGGGTGTAGGTGAAGTGTTGCGGCTGGCTGCATTTCTTCTTGCCGTTCAGCACGTGGAAGTTGACCTTCACCGGGTGGAAGATGTTCTGTTCCCAATATGAAGGAACCTCCAACAGCAGCTGGTTCTGAGGAGAAAACATCTTGTTTTCATCACAACAACTTTGGAAGCTGATGATTTACTAACAGTTATTACTCTTCTCTCAGACAGTCTGAAATACTCACAGCTGTGCTTTTGTCTCTGTGAACCTTTGCTTCAGCCTCCCAGATCTGTAAGTCAACTGAAATAAAACAATGAGACTGAAGAATGATCATTTACACAAGCAGCAGATACATGCAAAACATTGATTGTTTTGTGTTTAATAATAACATTTAAGCTTTTAAATAAACTTCCACATAATATAAAAACCATGAAAGTTGTGTGGCCATGGAAAGTCTGCTGCACCGACTGCTGAGCTGAAGTTAACACACACAACACACAGATTATGTGTTTGTAGATGTATCTGTAAAACCACATCCTGTCGTATCTCAGTGGAAAGTGAGTCTAAAACTCAAAGACGTTTGGGTTGTATTATGTATAATGCTTTTGACTTCACTCTAATGTGACACTGAGATTTCAAATATTACTGAATGTATTTCTGGTGTTTTTCACGTTTTTTCCCCACAGCGTTTATTTTATTTAGTTTAACTGTATTGTATCTGTTTGTATCTGGCTTCCACACACACAGTGATCGTGTGTGATGTGTAGTGGGGGCTGCTATCTCTGAGAACAGGCAGTGTGCTGTTCGTAAATCTTATCTCTGGTTTCACTGCAGTGCTGTAGCACAGCTCGTCGTACAATATGCAAAACACCTCATAACAATGTCAAACAAATCATATGCTAATAATCCCGCAGATAACGGCTGGAGATCTAGCCTGACATTCTGTAGCTGCTATTTATTCATGTAAAGTGAGACTAAGATTCGTTTTCACTGAAACTGTGGATGTTACGTTTAAAATGAGTCATTTTCAGTTGTAAAGGAACAGACACCCAGTTAAGAGAGAATTGTGTGTGACAGAATCAGCAGTGTTAGTTTAACGTTTCTGTAACGCTGCTGATCGTTATGTGTCAGACACGCTCACTGCACTCACCATGTGATTTCTCGTAGAAGATCACTCTGGACTCAGAGCTGAAGTTCTGGCCCCTGAGAAGCATCTGATGTCCACCCAGAGCAGAGCAGTGGGTCATGTTCTGATGTTCTACAGCCGGCTGTTCATGGGCCGACCTCTGAGCTGCAACACACGTTATTATAACTAAACAAATGGAGGTTTGAGATCTGTTAACATCATGACAAACAGATTCAGTCAAGTGATGTGAAACATTATGAACTAATGTTTTAGGTTGTAAAAACATTTATTTCCACTCATAATTTACACTTTCACTAATAAACAACATTTATGGAACATATAACGTCACACTTTCTGTTTGCTTACAGCACTCGATGGTGTGTGAAGACACTTGGAGAGAGATCCACTGTCCGGCTGCTTGCGGCACATGAACACGGAACACCAGCCTAACTCGAGTGTTCCTCCGACCAACATCTGTTTCTCCTCCTCTCAGCTCTATGTCAGCGTTCCTCAGTTTCAGGATCCCGGCGCAGTCGATTCTACACGGGAATCCCGCAGAAAGACAAAACTCAGAAAACTGCAAAGGCCAAACTAATTGTGTTTCTGGTGGAGCCAAAAATACCCAGTTAACAAGGTCTAGGTTGTTCTAATGTTTTCCTAACGTTTCAAAAACAGCAACAATGTTTTTGAACATTCTAAGAACATTCAAACTGTACAGATTTTTAAAATTGCTTATAAGAATATTTTACTTTTTTTTTACTATTTTATTTTTTTAACATTTTCAAACGTTCCACTACCTACATTTTTCATGTCATGTAAAAAAGTCTAGTATTACTGTTTTTACAAAAATGTTTTTTGATAACTTTAAGAGAACGTTCTCTGTTAGCTGGGTGCACACAGCAGCTTTGATCTCTTTGCAATGTTTAGATAACGTTCTAAGGACATATGAGGATGTGTGTGATAAATCAGAGCTCTTACACTGCCCGCATGTTCTCCTTTGGTTCCAGTGGAACCTCTAGAATCTTGGTTCCGTTCAACATACGTTCCTCACTGCTGGTGGTCACGGTCTTACCACTGATCCGATGGACCTGGTAGAAGGCGTGAGGTCGGAGGTTCCTGTCGTCAGCCGTGCCGATGAAGATCTGGAGAGAGAGTGTGTCTCTCCCGCTGTAACCCCTCAGCTGAAAGAGTTACACAACAGATGTGTTACATCATGATAAAACTTCTCCGCTAACAATTTAACCTTTTAAAAACATACACCTAACATCTCCATTAAATACAGTTAAAACGTTTTTAGATGCTATAATAATGTTGCATAAACAACAACATTATGAGTGCACTAGTGGATTGTAGTGCACTAGCGAGTTGTAGTGCACTAGTGGGTGGTAGTGCACTAGTGGGTGGTAGTGCACTAGTGGGTGGTAGTGCACTAGCGAGTTGTAGTGCACTAGTGGGTGGTAGTGTGTTTGTCAGCAGTTCACAGATGATACTGGAGATTAAATCATTTTTAAGTTTTACTTGCAGCATAATTCTGTTTATCTTTAAGATGAGAAATGATTTGTTGTGTGAATAATTGGGTTAATTATTTTTACAAACATAAAGTGAGGGACGAGCTGTTGATGTGACATTGTCTCAGTGACAGTGGGAACAAAAACATGGATCCTCATTTTCCTAAAAGTGGACACGGCACGAGATTGTGATGGAAAGAAAGTCACCACAATCCTGTGTTATCTGTTTATCTCTCCGCTTCTGTCTTATCAGCCTTTTCTCCAGCAAACATCTCGGTTTCCATGACACAGTTTCAGGTCGTTTTTTGTTGCTTAGACTCTTCACATTAGCTTACATCACATCCTCACTATACAAACTTTCTCCTCCCACTCATTTTCGGTTTCCTTTAAACAGGAGCAGGTTACCTGAACCACAGGATGGCCGGTGGACGAGGCTTTAACAGCCCCTCTGCTGCCCTCCGTCTCATAATGGGCTCGGTGGTGCTGTCTGGGCTGAACTTCGATTCTGAGCTCGTATTGGTCAGTTCTGCTGGGGAGGGGCCAGTCCAGGGGCGGCAGGGCGGCTGCTGGGATGCTGAACAACACAAAAATCTTTATGTTTCTCAGTAAACATCACACATTACTTAACACTTACTCTCACTAAAATTAAAGTATATGTTTGTTTTAGGGGTAATAAGTAGATGAGAAGCAGATGAGATCGTTGACACTCAGCGAGAGTAAAGAGCTACATAAATAATGTGGACAGTAGATATCAGATCATTTGGTTTTGATGATAAATCTCACTGTGGATTACTGGTCTCTGTAGAGCAGTTTTAAACCTGCTTCAGATCGTGACACTCAAACAGAGACACCTGTGAGATTACTGCCATGTTTTTCTTTTACAGTTTCTCTTTTAAAGAAAGTTGTAAAGAGAAGTTTCCTGTGTGTTCCTATTATTTGTGGTTCTAACCAGAAGCTTAAGTTTTTCTCTCCATTTTTTAACTAAATGTCTGTTCAGTGAAAGAATGTAAATGTAAGACTGCTGCTTTATAATTTATGCATTTGATAAATTCATCTGTTGTTTCATACCTACAAACCCCTGGCAGTGTCTGACTGGACCAGCTGGCTGGCAGGAAGTAACAAGATTCCACAGTGAATTCCTTTTTCACCTCCGGCATGGATGAAAACAGAGCTGCCTGGTTCTCCGTGTAGATGGGAAACTCTTGATGGCATCTGACCATCTTTGAGGGGATCGGTTTGGTCAAGCTGCTGCTGAGGTTGTTCAAAGAATCCTCCAAGTTTGCGAGATGACCACAGATCTCTGGAGGCTCGTCTCGGCCACAGCAGGGGCTCTGAGGTCTCTGGGCCTGATGGTAGGTGCGTTTGCCCTGCGGAGAACTCGAGCGGGAACGTGGAGACGATGAACGTTGGTCCAGAAAGGTCTCTTCTGTGATGCTGGTGCGTGGGGACGTATTGGGAGAACCTGACGCTTGGATGGCCTGGAGTCTCGGGCACAGCTCAGCTTCAGTCACTCCCACCAAACCTCCCGCGCTGGCGCTGGGAGAGAGACACGGCGAATACGTTCCTGGGGAGCAAACATCAGAATGCCAGCTTGTGGAAGAGGTGCTGCTGGCCGGGCTGAGGCACTGGCTCTCCCTGTAGGGCATGTCGTACCCGGGCACGGTGAGCATGGGCCGGGTGATGTTCACCGGGCTGGTGTGCACCTGGTCACGATGGTGGTGCAGGTCAGGGCAGGTGATCTCAATTCTAGGGCTGTTGCCTTGTGGGGCACTAAGATGGTTCCCGAGAGACGGACTGAGATCAGACTGATGGCAGGGCAGGAGATCATCTGCAGGGAGGTGGAGCGAGAGCTGGGAGTCATGGCTGTACAGAGACACATCTCCGTGAGCGCAGGAGCTGCCGTGGTCGGTGGAGCCCACAAACTCCTCAGCTGACAAACACAAACACACAACAGAGGCACTTTCTTTATCTTAACGTTCCTGCAGTAACGTTTGCACAACTTTTAAAGGCTATATATTATAAATATATAAAGATATAAATGAAATATAATGTTTTAAAAATATTACAGAGTTAAAAAAAAGTTTAAAAAACGTTCATATGATTAAAGAGTAACATTAATACAATGTCTACCATTAGAGAAACGTTCTCACAACCCAAAACTGTTGCAGGGATCAAATGAGCATAAAAGCAGCAGGACTGAAGAGGGAGATGATGCTGAAGCGCACTGACCTCGATCTGCTCCCACCGAGCGGCCGGAGGGTTGATTGTACAGGAACAGCAGAGGAAAGTCCAGCTCGTCAAAGTTCTCGCACATGTTATTCATCACAGCTTTCAGGACACAGACAAACTCACGAGCAAACAGGCGTCTGTAATGTGTAAAGTAACATCGAGGTACGGCTGGAGGCTCGAGGGCGTGTGACGCGAGAGATGCTGAGACCCGCAGCTTCCTGTTCTCAGCAGAAAGTCCCTCACAAACCCAACTAACATCAGACCCAGTTGTGCTTCACCAGAGTTTAACACGAAACGATTAAACTCAGTTTAAATGACACTCTGCGCTTCTGTATGTTCTTAATGGTAAAACTTTGAGAAACAATCATTAATAAGCAGCTGATCAATAATGACACAGTTTTTATAAACCCAGGGAGTATCTTCTGTGTTCAGAAGCTGCAGTTTGCGCGTGTAAATCAATGACACAAGCCGCAGCGCCACCTGCAGGACCTGCGCATTACAGCAGCGGTGGGTGATCAAGTCTTACGGGCGAGGAAACTGCTCGACCGCGTATGTTGTGTAGATGGTCGATCACATGTTCACATCATGTAAAACGCAGTGCATCCGTGAGGGAAACGTTTCGACAACCTGTGGTCGTGATCCGGTTCACGGCGGAGGTGAAGGACCGGACCGCGGCGGTGATGTCGGCGCGCTGCCTCCTGTTGCCACAGCAACCGCAGCAGAGAAACCCAGGATGCTGCAGCCGCAGCGACGAGCGACACACGCGAGCCGTTTAAACGCGTTACACCGCCTTTACAAGCTGGAGCACGAGGGATGAAGACGGAGACGTCTGCGTGGAGTCGCAGCCCAACACTGACGGTGCGTGTCATTGATTATAACTGCGGGTCTGTTTGTTCAGCCTCACCGATCTGTGCATTAAATGCATCCTCATGCAACGCGAATCATTGTTTGTCGTTTAAATACTGATGCGAGTCAGAAAAAACGAGGAGACATTTAACTGCGCTGCGTTATGTTCAAACATCATGCGATTCGCCTGAAAATCTCTCGTTTACTTCTCTATGTGATGAGGTTTGTTCAATTGCACAAGCTGGAATCGTTTGTATTCACCTTTATTTATTAGTGATGAAAAATCTGCTCAGTTTGATAAACAGTAGGATAACCTGTTGGGTGTGAGCTGGCAAAAATGTTTTAAAATAAAAGCAAATTATGCACAATGTTTGTTGCTGACATTGATGACGAAACTGTATCAGTGTTAAAGTAAACGCCTCTTATAATTAATGCTCATCTTCATCACATTTATTCTCATTTATTTGTAGTCTGTTAGATTTGTGACAGATCAACTGCAGATATATTGCGAAAACATTTCTGGTCTTTTGACTGTTATGTCCTGAAAATGGTCAAACTCTTTCTAGAAAGTGAAAACATCATTATTAAGGGCTCAACCTTAACTGAAAGACCTCTGGCTGTTTCTCAAGATACAAAATCAATCATTTGATGTGTGTCCTTGATCTTATTGTGCTGGGAGAGTGATAGATGATTTGGGCTCATTGAGCGGTGCATGCAGTCAGTGAGAGAACTGGAGCGTGTCAGTGTGTTATATAATGTCTTATGTGAGGATAATTACCTCACTGAAGTCTCTTCTGTCAGTGACAAAAACAAACACATCACAGTCATCATCATATGTGCTGAAGAACATCCGCTCTAATGCAGAATGCATCAGATATGGATGAGGCCGGAACCCAGCTAACAATGTAAGGTTGTGAAAACATTTCAATAACGTTTCAAAATATCATTTTAAAGGTTCTAGAAATGTTACCACTAGAAACTTAAGAAAACATTCAGGAGAATGTTAGCCAATACTCAGGGAACGTTTCCTGTTAGCTTAGAAATCTGTTGTCCCTCAGTGTGAGTATGTGAAGAGGATTTAATGCAGTTATTGAGAATCTTCTGTTCAAACACATGCATAGTTTTAAAACTGCAAGTGAAATGATAAAATGTATCTCTTCCCAAACCAGCCCATGTTTTCACTGGTTACTAGTTTATGCCTGTGATTTGGTTTAGCTGTGTGTGAACTTACCACTGAGCTGTCATATCAAATCAGCCACAACTGCAAAAAACAAGAAATGTTTTTGTCACCGCAGGCCAGTACAAAAAAAACTGTTCCAAACATTAGAGAACTATCTACATAGACAGCGCATGCACACATAAAGGAGGGTCATCCCAGAATGCATTGCAACAAGCTTAATCTTCATTACTTCATTACTGTATGAAATACACTGATAAAGGTAACAGTGAACATTCTCATAACATTGGTGAACGTTGTAGTTTGTAACAACAGTAGTAGAATGTTGCTATGTATCAGTTAAGCATCTAATATATAGTCTCTAAAGTTTTATCATTTTAGTAGTTCTGTAACATGAAGAATGTTTAGAAACTGATTTTGAAAGGCTGACGCAAGTGTTGAATCGGCAGATGAGCTGGTTTTATTTATGTAACCCGCAGCACCGGGACACAGATGGTGTTTTCCTGTGAACGCCCATCTCACCCTCACACACACACACACACACACACACACACACACACACAATCATCTCCTGCAGTTACTGGGACTACAGGTCACCAATCACAAATACCAGCTGACACTCTTCATCATTATTTACTATTCATGAGTTCTTTAAAAACATGAAACTGAAAACAAACTAATGGGCTTGATTTTAAAGCAGTGCTTCTCACAAGTAAAGATTTAAAAGTCACTTTAAATTGTCATGAGAATATTTTCACAATGCATAAAGCATTGATGTTTTAAAGCAAAAACTAACAAAAACTAACAAAAATAATTATAAATTCCTTCAGGATGGCAACAATATACATTTTTATGTTTTTTTTTTTCTATTTAATTTTGACATGTACTTGAGAGCTTTTGTGAAAGACATTTTGGGAGTTTATAAATAGAATCATTACATCATTTAAAGAGATGACTATGCTTCATCTTCATCGCTGCCAATATTTCCTGAAAGCCATTAAGATGATTAATTCAGATCCAGTTCAGATTGTACTTGAAACATCACATTATTAATCCACCTAAGTGCTTTTATTTACAACCACAGTCAGGTTTCAGGCATAACACTGCTAACATCCACTGGCAGCCCATAAACAGAGACGTGCCCTTAGCATGTACTGACTCTCTGCAGTTTAATGTTAAATTAACTCTGAATGAGCGCGTCTCTGTCCGTTCTGATGGTCCTGATCTCAGGAACCGCCGAGACAAACTGCCACACAATGTGAAAGTCAGAATTTCAGTGTATCTCTGTGTCCTTGCAGGCTGGACATGTGTGTGTGTGTCGTATCCTCTAGCTACACGCATGTTATTTATAGACCGGTTTCCAGCGCTTTGAGACACAGAAAGAGAGAGAGGAACAACATCGCATTTCATTGTGGGAAATTAAATTTGCATGTTAGCTGCATGCTTGTTATCTTAACATTTTCTTGCATCACTCGTTTACCTTCAGTGTTCATCTGGATCATGTCAACGGGCTCAGAAAATACAGCTGCAAATTTTATCTACAATCACTTATCAGACTGTATTACCTGTGATGCTTTACATCTGCACTAATACAACAACAATCTCCTTTACCTGCTAACAGAAAACAGAGTTCTATCACACACACACAACTGAAAGGGTTTGACTCAGAGACATTAAAATGTTTTTACTCACCAAGTTCAGATGAAGCTCTAGATGAATCTGTAACAAATAAGTTGACATTGAGGATTTATTGACAGTTTTGAACCCAGCACTTTTGTGTTGTATATTAACAAAAAAATTCTTCTTTTTCCAGAATGGAACTTCAAGAACAATATGAAGATTCAGAGCTGAGGGTCTTCAACATCTTTAAACATCTTTCTCTGGATCTGCAGAAACTCATTCTAGAATTAATACTGACAGAAGAACAGGGACTGGCAGAGTTCACTGTGACGAAATATATTCTCCTGTGTCAAGAATCTTAAATTATTTTTGGTCTCTTCAGTTTTCACTAAATTAATAGTTTTGCAAGTTTTGCTGTAAATAATCTCACTGTAAATATATCACAACGTAATATTATTAACATTTCATCAATATTTATGTTAAGCAACATTTTTTGACTTCTTTAAGGATTTAAAAAATGAATTTAAGCAATTGTTTTAAGCATAAAACAGAGCAAAAAACAACCACCTTCCTCAGCCACTGTTTCTATAACATTAAAATTCAGCAGATCTGAACATAAGCACCTGCTTTCTGGCCTTTACCTCCAACTTCTCAGGATGAGTCAGAAGTCCGACTCGGAGACGGAGAACTCTCAGGCACCTGTGCTCTACACCGTGGAGGAACTGGAATGCAAGATCTGCTACAACCGCTACGACATACGTGCCCGTAAACCCAAAGTGCTGAACTGCCAGCACCGCGTCTGCGCCAAATGTCTGAAGAAGATGGTGGAGCTGGATTCTTCTCCAGCCATCATCAGCTGCCCCTTCTGTCGCCACGAGACGCACGTTCCCGATGAGGAGATCTGGCTCCTTCAGGATGACAGCAACATCCTGGCCATCCTTACTTACCAGGACCGGGCGCGTAAAGGTGGTAGCACACCCAGCGGAGAGGTTCTTTTGACACCCAACAGTCTGAGTGGAGGAGGTGGAGAGCAGTCCCACAGTTCTTCTGATTGTCTCGTCATCACAATCATGGAAGTTCCCAGAGAGTCTCAGTCTTCAGACTCCATGAGCATGCTGAACATGGTGCGCTTGTACCGGCCGTCCAGCCTGGACTCATTGCCCTGCAACCTGCCTATGCAGAAGTGCCGGGCGTGGACGTCCCACTCGGTTCCTCGGTTCCTGATGGGTGTCCTCTGTCTGGTGTACTTCAGCTCGCTGCCGCTCGGTATCTACCTGCTGATGATCCAGCAGCTCACCATGGGGGTGGTTCTGGTCAGCCTGGTGCCCTCCACCCTGGTCCTCTGTGTATTCTACGGCTTCTGCCAATGTCTGTGCCACGAGATTATGGAGGCTATAGCCACATAGCAGCTTAGCTCTGGACAACATGTGCCAACAAGAAGAAAAGCCAAATTTATGATGCATACCTGTTAATCTCCTCCTTTGAACGCGTCCCATCTCCTGTTTCACCAGGTTATACCAGCAGCTGAACTCACGTCACATACAGGGCAACTGTACATGGGCTGATATCCAGTGCAGGCTGGAGGTTTGATTGTGGGTGATGTTTGTATCGTGTCCAGCACACACAGTGAGTTTTTAACTGTGACATAAATAACACAAGAGAAAATGACTTGCCACTGTTTCACTAACATTAAAACACAGAATATGTTGAATAACAATAGATAATTTGCTGAATATTTTTATGTCATGTACATCTGTGGTACCTTAAACCGATGTCTCAGTGTCCTCCTGAAGTTCTAGTTGCCTTTGTAAGGCATGTCTGTGGGCTGTAATGTAAATGTGAAAAACAGTGAATATGTCTGTCATTGTTATGAAGATGAACAAATACTCTAATGCCTCCTGTTACATAATCAATAAAGATTTATCCAGATCTAACAGAACTCCATATCAGAACTTTACCATCAGAACCCAACTTGTACTGGAACAATCCTGGTCTGCGTCTGAACACTTGTTCAACACTTGCTGTTTATGGTTCACAAAAAAGAAGTTATGGATTGCATCTTTACAATAACAATATTAAAGTAATATAAAATATATGTTATGTATGAATATTAAAGAATTCATAGTTCAGTTTTGAAATCATTTACAATAATATTGTATTACATATTACACCTTATTATGAACGTTTATATTCATTCAGAGCAGCAGGAAACTCAATTTGAAACGTGAGTTTGACTTCACTTACAAACTACATAAAATAATCAACCATTTTAGAGTACAGAGGGTGACAGAAGTCATGAGGTGTAGCTTAAATAATGACAAAAAACATCCTCTTACATCACAATCTGAAGTGTGAGGCAGATTATAACTATAATGACTGAGGAACTGTGTCATTGCTTTTCACAGCTTTGTTGTTTTGCTAACTGAATGGGTTAATATTGCTGGTGTCGCTCAGGAGACTGGACTCACGGGACCGCGTGTTGCATCAAGCGACACAACTTTCCAACAAGCCCAAGAAACCACAGGGGAATCAATAAAAGATCTCCATCTGTTTCTCCACACCACTCGACTCTCCCACGAGACAGTTAAACTCATCCAAACCTCTGCACACAACACGCATATATACTGTCCACAGATACCACTATACACACATCTCCTGAAAAGCACAGCTCTTCCAACGAACTGAAGCGATTGGGATGCGTTTCATGTACAGCACAGGGGTTCTGGGAGTACGGACCTATTTTTACCAGATATCCCTAAAGACCTGCTCTTATAAAAGCTGTGGAAAAAACAGGAGGATACAAACACAAGGAGGTTTGTGCTTTTAAACGGATGTGTGGAACAGGGCATCAAAACAGTTTGTAGACTTTAGGAGGCTATGAGCTTCTCCAAACATCTCTGAGACTCAGTTATCAGTAAGTGCTTTTCCTTAGCAATTATAAACCTTTTACATATTTAACATATTTAATTATACCTTTAAAAAACAAAAGCAACATTTTTTGTTGGGGTTCATTTCAATCCAGTTTCATATTCAGTTTAATGTTGTAGATTTTATAATAATTTTGTCAAATGAAAACAAACGACTGAACACAACATTTGCACTAGTTTGCTTTCATTCTGCTTTTAAAAAGTGATGCTTTTATCTGACTGAAGATTAAAACGAGTTTCTCTGCTGATGAAAATAAGTACACTATTAAAAAATATCAATTAAACAAGTTAACAAACTACTGGTAAACTTCTGAATTTTAGGCCGTCAGCACACGAGCAGTAATGAATCGCTGGAGGCAGTCAGTGGTGGAGATTCAGTGCAGGAAAAGACAGGTGAACGAATGCGAGCGCGCGCAGGCAGCGCTGAGCAAGGTGACGGCCTGCTTCCAGCAAATGGCCGCCTCACTGGGGACCAACGCTGACGGCAGCTGCCTCAGAGAAGAGCTGGAGGAAACCAGGACACTAGCTCATAGAATATGCACAGGTGACACTGAAAACCTCCCTCTCAGGCTGACTCTGGAAACAAACAGAGCACATTTACAGCAGCATTTGCATGACACACAAACATACATAGTTTGACAGGCAAACAGAACATCCTATCATTGAATTCAGACAGAAAGCTATAATTGGCTGAACATTTTCTGGTCCTACACCTTCCACAGAAAATACATAAGTATATTTAGATCTGGAACACATCACCTCAGCAGCAGTGCAGAAGCAGAGGTTGTAGGTACCGTTCACTGAATGTGTAACGAGAGTTTCCTCATCTGCTCGTGTCTCAGGGCTCCACAAGAGGCTGCTGGCTCTGCTGGTAGAACTGGAACAGGGACAGGAGGACAAGGAACAGGTTGAGAGACTTTGGGTCATCTTCCTTTCCAGCTTGGAAAATTTTCAGCAAGACTTAAGGAAGGTCCGAGTCCTGGAGGAAATCTTCCCCCTCACTCAGCGCAAAGACCGCCAAGCCCTGGTCAACGCAGGCTTTGCAGGCGGCACCTCAGAAGTGGCGGCTCGTGCAGCTATGGTGCAGACCCCGTGGTTATCGGTCGAAGAAACAACAGGCCCAGATCTTAAGACCCACGTGGAGGAGATTGAGGTTCTGCTTGAAGAAATGCTGCAAAGAGTGAACGTGCCGCTGTGGTCTGTGGAACCCACGCAAGAAGCTTGGGTGGAGGGCTGCTCCACACATGATAATGAGCAAGATGATGAGAGTCTGGAGGAGATGATGGAGGTGGAAGTGGTGTCTCCAAAGAACACACTGGGATGTTGCCATCACCAAAACTGCAAAGTTGGATGTCTACTGTGTCTGCTAAGCTAGGATGGCATGAATAAAGCTTGTGAAGATACAACAGCATTTTAGTTTATGTCCTTGAACACTAATAATGTTCCTTATTATACAGCAAGAATCCTCCAACTTATTAGTGAATGTGCAAACAACTACACCAGATTAAAGCTGTAATGAATCCATCATTCTTAATTAAAGAGTTGAGCAAGTATGTAATAAATCAGTGTTGACCATCAGTCTCTTTATCTTACCCTGATTCACAACAGTTTATAATAATAATTTTCACTTCCTCTTATTTTCAGTAATCAGATACACACACTTAAATCAGCATTTTATTCAGGCAAATGTAATACAACATAGAAATAATGTACACACACAGACCCATCATTCAAATTTACATTATGAACAACCTAACAGGAAGATAAAATGAGGCATGTTTGATTTATATGGTCAACTCTTATACGTGGCCTGCAGATGAGCTCTGAATGCTGGAACAGAAAATTTAAATGTTAGTGTCTTACTGTAAACCAGAAACTTCTATTTAATGGAGAAAGTAATATCTTTAATGGTTACCAACCTTTCTGGTCATCCCATAATTCTGCAGCGGCCGTGTTTAATGGACTATCATTGTTGGGTTCTAAACAAAATATAATAAGACCATTGATTTACAAATCAGAACAAACTTTTGTTGTGTGACACTACAGAACATATGACTCTACCTCCCAGCAGACTCTGGACAGACAGTAATATGGAGCGGACGTCATACAGAGCAGACCACTTGTCCTTCAGGATGTCCAGGCAGATGAAGCCGTTCTCATCCACGTTTGGGTGGAAACAAGAGGTGATGAACTTCACCCGGGGGGCGTTGTAGGGGTAGCCGCTGGGGAACTCCAGGGAAAGTTTGTACCTCAAACCTTCATAAACCTGCAAAAGGTGAGAAAACAGGCAAGTTACACACATTTTCACCAACTTCCTCGAGTTGTCATGAGGAGCAATAACACGTCCGGACAGGATGGAAAAGGCTCCTACCGTTCCCTGAGCTCCATCTATGGTACCGATCCATTTGAAGAGATTGTCTGATTCTGGGAAGGCTGAAATCCCCTTGTCTCCTGACATCTGTTGAGAAAGCGTTTGAGTAAGAACACTACGTGGAAATAAAGAGTGTGAGGGCTGCTGTATATGAAGGGCTCACCATCAGTGTCATCAGCTCCTGCTGCAGTCTAACAAGGGAACGAGGAGAACACGGTTAATAAACGTGATCGTTCTGGACACACTCCGTTCACACCCGTGATTTATAGAACGGCTACCAAACATCCACGTTAAACGCGACGCCCTGCAGGCAACGTGTCGTACCGTTTAGTGACGGATCCTTTGGACGCGTTGACGCTGGACTCGCTTCCCTTCAGCGCGGCGGCGGACGCGGCTGCGGCGGGGTCCATGTTCTGAGAGGCCATCGCGTCAGATCTGCGACGCGTCGCCACGCGAGGAAACAACGGATGTTTATAAACGAGAAACGCTGCAGAAAACGCGACGCGCGGCGTGTAACGCACGTTTGTTTATAACGCGCGTTACTGAGAGACACAGCGGGATCATTGCACCATTAAAACACACAGCTGACCAAACCAATGACTGGTTAGTTAACATATCAAATATAAATAATATAATATAAAATATGAGGAAACAGATGAAACTTATCAACCTATTGATTCGCGCTCACTATTAAACCACACGGATCAATAAAACCAATATAATAACATTTACCGAACATATAACAGTAAATAAATATGATGTTATTAGTGAGTTAATATGATATTTATTAGTTAGTGAGTTAATATGATATTTATTAGTGAGTTAATACGTTACCGGTTGCCGGTTGCGCGGGAAGCGTCGCTCCGTCCGTGGCGAGTTTAAAACACGTCCCGCCCCGCCCCGCGTTTAAAAACGGCCCAGCCAATAGAAACGCGCCGCCCCTCGTCCAATCGCAAGCGGAGACTGCGAGGACGTACAGCTCGGCAACCAATGGGGAACAGAGTCGGTTACGAAACGCTTTAATTCGATTGGTAGCTCGGCGGAGGGGCGTGTCCACAACCGTTGACTAGCAGGAAGTGATTAAGTTTAAATATAAATAAACACGCAAATTCAGCACAAAACGCTTTAATAAAAGTACATCTGATGATAATCATCTGATGATAATCTTACATGTTCAACAGCTATATTCTACATAACCTTTACAGAAATACCATTTCTGCTCTGCATTAAACACTAATGTTTAAAATGAGTCAAAACATCTTTCACTCCTTTCACTTGAAGCTATAAAACTCAGTCCATTAAAAAAAAACTCATTTGATAAAGTTCATTTTGTAAAAATAGTTTGTAAAAATACTATAAGGTAAAACCAGCACACAGTCCACATTTCATCAGAATGAAGCCTAACTATACTAACAAAAGAGACAGAAGGAAAAACAAATGACTGAATAAAACTGAAAGCAAACATGACAAACACAATCTATGTATTTTTCAACAAGGCTACAGAGAATTATGTGTAAACACACAACACTGAAACAAACACACACATATTATCCACAGCAATAAAAACAATCATGCTTTAAAATATCATTTAAAGACATTCAGTAGTTTGAACATCTTTTGTTTTTTTTAATATGTTTTTGAAGATATTTAGGTCTTTAATCACAATATGAAACTTGCAGACGTTTGCCGAGGAAGAAAACTTCCAGAGGAAAACTTCCAAAAGCAGTCGAGACTCACAATCACGTCTGGAAAACTTGATTGCAAGAGTGTCTGTTCTGCACATCACACCCGGGTCACTACAACAAACAAGCAGTGAGAGGTTATCATTCTGTTAGGCAGGAACACTTGGTGTCTCTGGTCCAGTAACTTGCCTGTCATGCTCACCATCAATTGACATCACTTTCAGATTTTTGAGCTTCCATTGCTTTCTTCATCTTCTCCACCATCCATATGGGCACCAGAAACGGTTTCAGCTCATCCAGCTTCAGTTCAGGACAGTCCCTGTCCGGTTACAGAGGGAATTATAAACGCCATACAGTTACAGGTTAGAAACGCTTCATGCGGTCTGAGAAAAGGAAGCGTGATTGTTTACTTGTAGTCGTCACTTCGGGCTAGCTCAAGAATGTCCTCTTCTATGAGCAGGTAGGCCTGAGGAGATGAAGAAAAGATGATGAAGTTTCATGTCTGTATAACCGACTGCAAACCCATGTAAAATCCTTACCATCTTTCCACCGGTTGCTCTCATGTGCTGTCTGTCTGAAAGCCAGTGTTTGTCCTGAGCATCCGCAGCGTACTAACACACAAACACAACACACTGTTACTCCCACATCAACACACACACACACCAGAATCATCTCAGAAAAGCCCAAACAAACCTTGAAGAGCTCTGCGTGTTTAATGTAGATTCTTCCTCTTGTTCCGCCCATTCCCAAAGCTCTGAAATAACAACCGTATCAAACACACAAAAACATTTCATCTGCACTCACTTAAAAAAACTACTCAACAAATCTCTTTACAAACTTACTTGTTTGCTCTGGAACCCAGAACGAATGTGCTGTTCTCATTTAGCCTCGATGGATCCCACTACACAAACATCAGAACACACTCATTTAGCAGTGAAGCTATACAATTAATCAGTATTTGTGTTTCCTGGTAATCAAACCTACAACACACAATCATTAAATCAATATTTACTATTGATTTGACATTAGTGTTATTAGAGGCAAATGCAAGTAATCGTTACCTTAGGACCTTCTCGCTTTACTGGCTCAGAAATCTTCATTTTGGCTCTGCAAAGAAAATATGTTAAATTTCGAACACCTAAAGGTAGAATGTTAAAGAATGTAGAAAAGAGACATACGGCGCGCTGTACTGAACCGGTCGGTCGTATGACGCGGTTGTGCCTGGTGGACGACCTTTTCTCTAAACACAGAAAAAATGTTGAACTTACATTGTTATTGTTAAATATATCTGAACGGTTTAATTAAAGATGAAATGAGTCATTTATTAACACACTGTGACACACTGACAGATTTATCAAGCACAATTCCCATCTGCTACTGGACGGACAAACATCTGCCCCAAACTCACACCATTAAAGCTAAAACATGATGGGGTCACAGGTTCACCTTCTTAGGGATGGGGCTGTCCCTCTGTCCTGAGTTATCATCCGGCTGCCGGCGCTGTGAAAAACACAAAACTATAACTTTCATAGCGTTTATATTCACAGGGGTTATATACGTGTATCTGCTCTGCATTCACCTTCGGGTCAAAATTAGGTTTTGGAGGCGTTTTCTCAGTTTCAGGGAAAAGTTGTTTTGCCTGAAACAGATGATTTTGAATGATTTAGTCAGTGGCTTATTTCAACACAAATATGTTTTTGTAGGAACTGAAGCGTGTTTCACATGTTCCAGGCAGTTTCTGCAAACATCTCTGATGAGCTGATCCGGCTGTATGTCTCCACCAACGTTCTCCTTCACATTGCTGGCAGCCTTCTCAAAAAACTGAAGCACAAACAGAGGAGCTTAATAAAGAACCGGAGAGAACGTCAGAGCTCCAGGATGAAGGACAATCTCACCTTCATGTACTTTCTAAACACAGCCAGGATGTCTTCATTGAAGCTGGGCTGTAACACCGTCCGCAGAAGATCCATGGAGATGACGGGGTCTGTGTAACTACAACCAAACACAGCGACACATAAGATAAATACATTTCTGTATCATGCACAGGCTGGTACATTAACATAATTATGAAGCAGCGTTTGGACCCACCTGACAGTCATCTGAGAGCGCCGGCCCCTGCGATGCACCTGCCTGTGTTTGATCATGATGTTCCACGGGTTCTGCATCACAGCGTTTAAATCACACCACAAACGAAACACTTCTCATGCGTTACTTACGGTGCTGTGCCATTATCATTATGACAAGCAGCCAGACTCACCACAGTCTGTATGTGTTGCTCACTGAAGTCCTGCTGAAGCCATTCTCTGCGCCCCTCACTCCTCTGAGCCCCCATCACTGACTGCCAACGCTTATCAATATATATCAATATCAATACACAGATCACACGTCCAGGGCTTCCTTGATGTTGATCGATAACGCAGTCAGTTAGCTGCTAAAGCTAGCTAGCTCAGATCAGATCTTCACGTGCTGCGAATGTACGGCGAGATAAGCCGCTTTAACTGCACCTCGTTCGGCGCAGTAATATTGATAAAAACAAAACACGATGCGATCATATACACGGAGATCGATGAACGTCTGTCACTTCCTTAAGGTTGCGAGACCGCAGTGACGTAAACAAGTCGCTCCTTTCAAAATAAAAGTCCCAGGCGGTCAGTGCGCATGCGCGGGGTGCTGTGGGCGTGGCTATCGGCGGCCATCTTTGTTGTGGCGCTTAATTTCTGCTGTTTCAAAGGACTAACAATTATCAATACAATTATCAATACAATTATCAATACAATTATCAATACAAGTATCAATACTATTATCAATACTATTATCAATACTATTATCAATACAATTATCAATACAATTATCAATACAATTATCAATACTATTATCAATACAATTATCAATACAATTATCAATACAATTATCAATACTATTATCAATACTATTATCAATACAATTATCAATACAATTATCAATACTATTATCAATACAATTATCAATACAATTATCAATACTATTATCAATACTATAGAGGATCCATTAATCATAGACACAACATTTGTAAAATATTTAAAATCAGATGCTGCATTTGTTAATATCAGTTCATGCACAATGAAGGCAATGAATAAATAATGCCTGTAACAGCTGTAAACTCACACTGTTTTAAATAAAAACAGGAAATGGTCAAAAAGGTTTTAATATTTTACTGAGAGCTTTTCTGATTAGAGGAAATCTATACAGCTTCAGGTAGAGAAATGCCACAACACTGATGTACAAGTGAAAGAAACGAATTATACAAGCACAGGCATATTTACATTCACTGATTCCATGTCTTTATCAGAATTAGATACAGGGAGACGTTCATGGCATTGCGGATAAACAGAAAACATTAAATGCAACAGCAATCAAATATAAATCAATCAACATGACTGATCAACAAGAATCGATTAGAAGTTCAGTACAGCAAAGCTTAAAGTCATAAAACAATACAGATCTGTACAATTTATATATATGAATATATGGGTTTTTTGTACTGAAAAATATCAGGTCATGCAAAATAAAAAACTGAAACAAACTGCTGTAAGAAAACAAAGAACAATAGAGAATTATAAAAATAAACCTACCAGTACATGAACGATTCTGCTGGTTACTCCTTATACAACATTATTCTACTTTACCATATAAGATAAATTACTCCTGTTTGAATAACACTTTGGTTTAGTTTGAAACAACTTCTACCTCATGAACTCTATAATTCATAAACAGTCATTTAGAACCAAAATGTTAAATAAAAAACCATGACAAGACATTTTCTTTTCAAATAAACTTGTGTAGGAAAATAACAAACATTCTCATGTTTTGTACAAGATCTACAGTTTTGCTGGTGACAAACTCTCCAGGATTTAGAAAAGTAACAGGTGGCTAAAGCTAAAACAAACTGTAATGTTGGATTTCTGGCAAACAACAAACGTTGTAACATTACGATTTAAAACCACTGGAATAGTTTAAACTAAATATAAAAGCCATTTCATATATTTTGATGTGACAACAATGAAGCCTGGTAGAAATGAATCTATAATATATACAGATGGAAGGACAGAGTATAATAAAGTGATAATATACAAACACCAATTTCTATGGCAACAATATTCACCCTTGTAGTGTTATTGACGGCAACATTAAAAGCCCAATGAATAAATTCAATGATAATCAATAACTTTGATCAGTTTCTTTTTTAAACATTCAGAATGCTGCCCAGTGATGCTAAATGAATCTCTTCCCTGCAAACAAAACTAATAATGGACTTTTACTGTTCACATAAACTATTCAATGAAGGTGATTTAAATAATGGGAAGCCAACAAACAAAGAAACAGTTTTGCACTTTTACATGTACATTTTCCAGATATCACAGGCTCTCACTTGAGAGATGAGAGGTAGCTTGTTTAAAGAAACAATTTGGGGTGTACATGATTTTTTTCTTAAGCCAATCTATTTAATAAAACACCACAAAGATGAAAAATGCTTTAAAATGAATAGAGTTTAAACTGAGTGGAACAGATCTCAGTGTCCGTTTGCTAACAATCAAGACCTGAAGGGCACAATATGATTTAAAAGTACAAACAGGCATAAACTGAAGATAAAAACAAACATGATCCTGTCAGATAAAAATCTGCTGTTGTTTTCTGTACATAATTTGACATTTTAGTTCTGAAACTCAATCATCTGACCTTTATCAATGTCATATATATATATATTGTTTGTTGTTTACGTTTAAGACCTAAACAACTTCTAAGCAGATGAAAGTAATGAAGAGGGTTCTAAGACTAAATGGGATAACAAGAACCTATTCCTGCGTTAAGAACCCTAACAACTAATGCAGGTCATAAAGGTGTTTTAAACATAGCTGCCTGATCATAAGAACACACAGAAACATCAGGCCTTCAGCACTCGTGTGTGAACTCTTGCATCTTCATTATCTGCCAGAGACACAAGCGCCAGTAAACCTTCCTAAACCTGTTTAACCTTAAACCTGTTCACGTTTCACTCCAAAACCAAAACAAGGTATTATATTCTGTGTGAATGCATTTAAATAAAAACTGCATTACAGTTACACAGTAAAAAATACTGTATTACAGTAACAACAATCTAAAGAGAATTACCAGCAAAACAAAGAAATTCGAGAAAAAATGTAAGTGTTCATTACAGGGATGAGAACAGAGGAGACCTGGATGTCTTTAACTGTAATGAATGAACAAACACTACTGGTCTTAATATGCACAATATAATTCCCTGTTTTTGCTTTTCAGGTGTAACGTAACAGGTTTACGTAAGAGTCACCCTAAAAAGGCAAAAGAAAAGATTAAGAAACATACTTATCGCCTACATTTACCTCTTAAAAAGACAACATAAAAAAGTGAGTGAACTATAAAACCCAACAATTATAATAATGCAACTGAAACACCTAAAACATAAAATATTAAATTAAAACTTTGATGGAAGAAAGTAAACAAATATGAATCTCCTTTCCAACAGCGCAACTTTATACCTCTTAACCAATCAGAGACTCTTTCCATGCCGTCACACAAACGTGGCCACGCCCAGCGCCGCTCTAAGCATTTGTGGTGTCCGGGGCAGTCTTGTCTACAGGACTGCTGTTGTCTTGACTTGTGGCCCGTTCCTGGGCCGGTTTTGAGTCTTTGTCTCCGGTGCTGGTGGAGGACGGACCAGGTGAAGATAAGGAACGCCCAGAAACTTTATATGACGCCAGGAACTCTTGGATTCTCTCGGTGGTCGGCTCCCATTTGGCAAAGCCAGCATTATTTTGTAGGAAAATGACGGCAGTTCCGTGGACGGCCTTGTAGTACATCTCATCTCTGAGGAGACAATGACATTTAGAACCTTTAAACACATTTCAGGTTAAATCGTCAGCGTGCTGTCTGACCTCTTGCAGATGTGCTGGGAGCCGCTGCGGTACTCGTGCTCAAACGCAGGGATGTTCATCTGGTGTCTGCGAAAGCGGCTGGCCTCCATGCGCGTCAGGGCAGGCGTGGGAGGGTCCCGCCACTCCGGCACGAAGATGATGAAGGACAGAGGCTCGCTGGAGCGCTCCAGAAGATCCTGAGAAAGACAAGGAGATCCAGTCAGTACAATACAACACAACCTGCAGGTTCATTGAGACGTGTCACTCACCTCAAAGTGTGTCACCATTGCGTCCATGAGTTCCTCACAGAACGGAGGGTTCGCCTCAAACGAGCCGCTGACTGGAGAGAAGCTGAAGAAAGGTCTGTGGAGAACAGAGGACGTGAGGACAGCCACACAAGACAGACAGAACAAACAATATATGGAGCCACTCAAATCTAAATATATTCAGATCACTTCTCTCAGTGATGCTCTCAGGATGTGGCGAGACTTTTAATCTGCTTAAAAATAAGTTTAATATAACCTGCCTTTAACAGGAAACAAATGAAAAAATGCATGTTTACCCCCGTGAGCCAAAAAAGCCGTCGGTGTCTGGAAACGCAGAGCAGAACTGCTTGAAATAACAGTTGAGGGGAGACGCAAAACACTCGAATGTAACGCCAAACTGTTTGTTGAGAGCCTCAAAAACAGGAACAGGCAGCGCCCCCTGCAGGCCGGACCCCTCGTTCAGTCCAGAACCAAACATCGCCTGCAAGTCACACAAACACAACATTACCACAATGTTCCACAAACTCTGGTGCCTTATAGTAAATAACAGTAAATAAAAATAATAAAACAAAGAAACGCACAAATGTTACCTGGTATCTTTTTATAAGGCACCAAACGCGAGACAGGAACTTTTCAAACCTTGTATCATCGATGCAGCTGTATCGATATAGAAGTTCCTGTTGATGAGAGAGAAGCCAATTTAGATTTAATTAGAGATTACAATGATTCACAGAATCAACAAATCATAATCATTTGTTGGTAATAATGATCAAACACACCAGTTTGTTGAAATGGCCACGGCTGACTTTCACCATTTCCCCTTTAAAGCGCAGACAGGCGAAGTCATTCTCAAAGTGCAGCTCCACACGCGGTTGAGGAGGAGATGGGATGGATAATCTGACAGGATAACAATAAACCAAACGCTCCTGTAGCTCTGTCGTCTCCACACCCTCCACTTAACAACAAACACAAGATCCCAAATTATTCCATCCTGCTAGAGAAACGGCCCATTCAAGAGCTTCACATGATTCTACAACAGGAGTGTCCAAACTCAGAACAAACTCACCTGAGATGTTGCAGTCTTTCAGCAACGTGAGGTGAGTCTGACGGATTCTGCGAACGTATTCTGCAGAAATGTGATAAATCTTCGAACAGATGCCCTCAACAGAGTCTTTTGCCACAGCCGCCACGTGAGGACCGCACTGCTTCCGTAAATGCTCCAGACGATCCTGAGGAAACATCTCAGTGAGATCAGGAGAACACGCAGGCGTTGCCAGTTCACAAGTTTGGAAGTGGAGCCATTGAAAATGTACCATGTAGTCCTCTCTGCTGGCGGAGTGATCTCGCCTCAGCCAGCTCATGGTGTCCTCAACGTTCCACTTCACCATCTTCCTGCTTTCAGGAGTCGCGTTTCTGCAAACAAATCATAGCATGTTAAAATAAGAACCTGAGGAGGTACTTTTCCAGTGAGAATTCATACACACTCCTGGCTGATATTACCCACAATGCATTGTGACAGTGAGGCGTTTAGTGAGGCCACACACAAATGAATAAACAAGAGATGCTTTACTGAATTAAATTAAACACAGAAACCGCTATATTTCTCTTCTGTGGATCTTAAAATGTTTATCCAATCGCTGTGTTTGGTCTGAATTGGGACGGATCACTGCTGTCAAACGTTTTATTGGCTCCTGCATTAATATTAATAGTTACCTGGAGTCTATCATCTTCTTGGCTGCCTCTGCGTATCTAAACAAGAGTTTTCTGGCATCCTCCTTGTATTTAATGCGAGACAACCTAAAAATCACAGACAGTGATGTTAGAAGTAATCAACAATGTAATGTTATTTTAATGTTATTGTTAAAACGACAATGCTTGGTTAGTTAGTTGTTTGAGAGCGAGTTAATGACCTGATGGGAATGTCATTCATGATCTCTCGGCACATGGACGGGGAGATAACCGGGTCACACTCGCTGGGAAGGAGCGGGTCAAAGCCTTTATCTATCACCTTCCTCTCTAGAAGCCAGCGGTTAAACGATTCCCGCGGGGGCTCGATGCCTGTCAACAAACACAACACGTGTGACGTAAGCACGGAAAGTTCGCTGCAGTCTTGTGTGTAAACAAAGGTGGCGGGAGCGGACGTACCCTCGCGTTGCGAGCACAGCTCGTGATAATGCTGACGCAGTTTGATGGTGAGCTGGGCTCTCTGCAGCTCAATCTCAGGGTGGGGGGGCAGGTGGTCCGCTGGCACCTTCTCTCGGATCACAGCATTAGTCTGAATGTCCAGATCCCAGTACACACTGAAACACACACTTCAGTTCAGACCCGTCACAGAACCGAATCTGGTCTGACTCCGGTTTGTTTGTAGTGCGGATTGTTTTTATACTCAATTCTATAATATTCTATAAGAATTCTATATGATTTTATTTATATAAAGTATTTCTAACATTAGAAACACATTCTGCTAACGCTGATACTCACACAGAAGGTCGATACGGCGCAGGCGTTGGCGCGCTGGGCTGGTTTTGTTTGTCATCTGTGGTGGACAGCCAGGGTTTGACTCCGGGTGTGCTGGGAGAAATCGGAACTGCTGGTGTGGTTGGAGTGACAGGATTTTCAACCTGAATTACATACAAATTAAACCTTTATTATCAATAAATAAATTCAATTAGGTGTATGTGTATCTCACTTTTAACAATGCATACTTCACAACAGTGAAGTGAACTTTACAGTGAACGCGTGTTTCTGTCACAATTATGAATCTTATTAGAGTACATCACATCTGTTACATCTTACCTGTGATGTTACACCTTGAATCAAGAAGGAAACTGACCTTTGGCCTCTTGAAACTGTTGGGTCCTGTCTGTGGGGTCTCTTCTGACAGGTGTCTCTTTCTCTGCCCGTTACCGAGCCCACTGTCACTCACCGCCTCTCCGGACGCAGGGGCCGCGTTTAACCCCAGAGGGTCCGACTGAAACGGAGACAGAACCAGAGAGAATATTACACCTGATACATGACAGCCATTCACTGTCCTTAGTCTAGTTTATATAACTGTGAGATGAACGACCCGGAACGACTTACAATGACATCATGTTGACCCAGAACAGGCATCTCCCACAGAGACTGGTTAGTGAACCGGTTGAAGTAATACGGCCGATTCTCTCTTTTACTCCAACATTTTGACCATCCAGCTTGAATCAACTCATCTGAAAGTGACACTAACAATCAGAGAACACTCCTGAAACACAACTGAGCAAATAACATCAGCAAATATGCCTGGTTACAGTACAGTTCAATCCGTTTCATAAACTGCTTTAAAACGTTTATGAGCAGCTATGTTTATTTATTATCACAAACTCATTGTCTCGTCTCTGATTGAGACTAAACGACAGGTAACTTTACCAACACTTCATTACAAATGTTATAAACACACCTGGCAGCTCTTGAGTGGGTTTGCTGGTGGAGGGCGAGAGGGACGTGGCCTGTGAAGTGGACCCGGGGGGCGACATGACCGCTGCCTGATCTGCCTTTAATGCGCTGTGGTTTTCACTCGTCATGGCTCCTCATCTGTCCTGTCTTTACAGAACAAAACTGTGTAAACTTAACATATTTTATTTAGGTAAATCTGTTTGTGTGAAACTGTATGTTTGACTGGAAGTAAACTGAGGCCAACGACTTTAAACACAACAAACAAAAGTTTGTCCTTTTGAGTTTGATTATCTCTTAAGAACATAATAAAGTAACTTGGAGAGGGAAAAGCTGTTTCTAATGTAACTCCAGTGATTTATCAGTATATTTAACAGAACAATATAATGACATGACAAAGTGACTCAACTTCATTCATCTCAGTTTGACACAGAAATGAAACTGAGAGAAACAGACTCTTGTTACGGCTGAACTGAGAGTGAAAGTAAAACATTTAAAGACAAAAATGAAACCATTGCTTTCGGTTAAACTGCATTTTATTCATAAAGAATAAAACTTGATTTATGACAGTACTGGCCAGACAAACATGATTTACTGTACGTACTGTACGTACCTTCATATTAATGTTATGATCGCATCTTAGGACATAAAGAACCACAATAACGCCGTGATTAAATACAGCAGAGATACAACATAATGCAATTACTGCATTATAATAAATAACTGAGTATAATAATAAATAACTCAGTATAATAATAAATAACTGAGTATAATAATGAAACACAGGTAATGACTGTAACTATCTGATAATCCAGTGCTGCCGTAAGTAACTGGTTGTCTGGTCCACAACAGCCTGATGCACAAACAAACTGGTACCGTCGTGTTTAGTTAACAAATCCACCAGTACCACCAGTACCACCAGCGGTGTTTACGGCGTTATTCACGCGCGGAGGAGCGACACGCATGCGCCCGCAACGCCGCCCACCGGATCGAGCCGCTCGAAAACAAACCCGGAGGAGGAGGAGAGCGAAGCCGCCAACAAAGAGCGACGGCAGGGCAGCCCGGTGAGCGTCGAGGGTCGCACCGAACGGCGGCTCACCGGGCGCGGGGAGGACGGGGAGACACCGGGGCCCGGGTGTCGTTTAAACCCGCCAATCTTTCTCCGGCGTGAACGCTCATTTCAGGCGCGCGCCTTGGCGTCCCGGAGAAACGGCGGACAAGATGGCGCGCGCGTTCGCACGGTTGACGCGGAGTCTGTTTATGGCGCGCCGCGCGCACTTGCGCGGCCACCGGCGCGACGTTACGGTGCCCCGCGCGTTCCGCCGCGCGCCCGTGGGTCTGTTGGTGCCGCACGGTGGCCGGATCTCTTACCGTACAGAGGTTTGATGGGAGTCCTCACTAGGCTTCGCGCTGTTCGGTTCGGACCCGCCTCCGCCTCTCCCTCCCCACCGACTCCGCCATCTTGTATCGGGCTCGCGGACCCGGTTAATGCGCATGCGCGGGTCTGCGCGCCGCGTGCGGGGAAACGTCACAGCAGCGCCGCCATTTGCAGAGAGGCAACAAATACAACAACATTATAACATCATTAAAAGTTTATAACATAACGACATGCTTTATAACAGCTTCTAACTCTCTGCGCATATGATGAACTATAAAATTAAAGACTATAAAAAATTAAAGACTTTAGTGACTGATCATTCTCATCTCCTATAATGCACCAAATCTTGTATTATATCATTTCCAGTATAAATCATGGGTTTAACACTATCCATCTCCACTCATCCCTGTCACTTGTACACATGTTTGTTATTTTGATGTTGCATTGCTGTGTGTACTTCATCATTACGCCCCACATAAATGTATTGATGCATAGATAATCTGTATGATTTTTAAAAGCAAATCCAAAGCAAAAATCAAATTAAATTAAGTGTCTTTTTTTGGTGGTTGGGGATTTCTGACACACACAACACGTTTATAAATTACTGCCTTTATTATAACCACAGAGACACGTGATATTCAGAAATGAACAGACTACGTCTCAACCTGCCCTTGTAAATTCTGGTTGATTATAAAACACAGAGACACAAGACTAGAGAAACCAGAGGTTTCAAATTAGAAATTTATTCTTTTACATCTTAATCTTTCATGTGAAGCACGTACATCACCTGGCTGCGGTTCAACAGTGCTGTAAGTATTTTCTTTAAGGCATTTAGCAAAGGTTTTTGGGTGGGATGTATGAGAATAAGGTTGCACAAAATTATCAGTATCAGGTCAAAAGAACTTACAGGTGTGAAGTAATTTTTGTGATTAAGCTCAGAAAATGGTGAATTTTCTGAGGAGAGGAGAATTGTGTGCATTTTTCACTGGGCGTTCTTCAAACTAACAATTACAACTACTTTTAGTCTATAGAGCAAAACTACTTGTTAGTTTTGTTAGTTAACAAGAAGCAGATGTGCATTTGGTTTATTTTTGTTGTGCCTTTTGACCCAAATTCCTATGAATATAATATTTTCAGATGCTTCAGTATTTAATACATTAATCCAGTCTTACATGTTATCAGTTTTACATGGTGCCAGTTTGCAGGGCTGTATCTCAGTGTGTAGCTGGTCTGTATTTGTCTGTGTTGTGTAACGTTGTTTCATATACTGTGTGATGACTGAGGTATTGGGGGTTATTGACCTGTAGAAGAATCTTGTGTTTGTGAACTATAGTAACCTCACTGTCCTCTCCAACAAAACATCACCGTATGTCCCAAAACACATGAAACGGCCCAAACATCAACAATTAGCAGCACAGAAAAATATACCACAAGAATGTGTGAAAAACAGGTTTGACAGAAAGAAAAAGACATGATAATTCATTTCTTACTAATATAACATATATAACCTTCCTAAAACTGTGAAGACATTATTTTCAGCTCTCGTGACAAAGGTTATCTGTTGGTTTTGCACATGAACAATGTGTTTGCTGAAAGTCAATTATGAGTTTTCTCAGTAATGACTCGGGAACGCTCAAACAGTGATAAATGAGACAATTGTGAGATCCTTCTGTCTGCCTGTGATTCTTATTTCTGAAGAGGGAATCAAGGAATGTTCTTTAAATGTTAGCTAACATTCTCTTAAAGTTCCTGCAAGAATCAAAACCATAACATTTAAATGTTTTTGATAACACTTAGAAATGCTAGGAAAACATTCTTGCAACCTAAACTTCTTAGCTGGGGTCAACGACCTGATAAAGCCCATGTGCAGGACGTTTGTTTTGGTCCTTCATCTTCCTGTTGGTTGTATCTGGATGACAAAAGACTGACCTCCATAGCAACTGCATAGCAACAATGTGGCGAACGTTTGTAAAGAAAGTGTGTTCCTCCTCCTCTCCGGGCACTATAAACACACACGGACACACACTCCTCACAACTGCTGCAGAGAGCACAGGAGAAAGACTTCAACTCGTTCACCTGATTTCTTACACATGCAAGGCAAGATTTATTGTATCAGCCGTCAGCGTGTTTCTATATTGGTTAGATGCAGGACTAGGCATGAATGCAGAACTGTATGTTCAGAAATCTATGACCTCACTGGATGCTGATTTATGAGCGATTCATAACTCTGATATAATTTTTAAACATTTGTTTGTGTGACAGCAGCAGCTATGAGACATTTTACCTGTCAGTTGTCTCTTCATGATTTCACTCAGGTCTGCTGAAGAATCATGGGGCTGTTTGACGTCTCAGTTCTTCTTCTTCTGCTGTTTGTCACTGTGACGTTGACTGAAATACCTGGTTGTAAGATCCGCATCACTGCCAGAGGACTGGAGATGTGTGAGACATCTATAATTCCACGACAGCTCACAGAAATTATTTATTTTTATATCATCTTTATATTTTTAGATCATGTTCATAATCTTTATATTCATGATTATAAAAAGTAGCTACAATGTTTTACTTTACAATGCAATTTTATTATATTCCAGTGAAGCTTCAGACGAAGAAGTTTGTGGAAGAGGAGCTGAGAAACATCACAATGCCAGAGATGCGTGGCTCTGAGGGTCGATTTCAATACACCATCAAAGAGTGAGTGCTCACCTCATGTCGTCTGTGTAATCTCTCTGTGGTCCAGTTCTGAGTGAATATTTCCTTAGTGTGAAGATAACGGAGCTGGACCTGACATCTGACCTGCACTTCCAGCCTGATGTGGGTCTCCTGTTTGAGGTGCACAACTCCTCCATCGCGCTGAATTTCAGGAGACGCATCTTATACTGGCTTTTGTAAGTCTGAAATGTTCAAGCCACAACAGTCTAATCTTAATTCATGAGGTCATAGAGCTGTAGAGCTACGTGCAGCTGCTGCGTGTAGTTTTATCAAATGATGACAGTGTTTAGGGTCCTTACACCACCAAAAACAGATCCTTTCTGCCACGGAACATTTTTATCTATCAGTTATGATGAAGGTACAATCAACGCCTCAGCAGAAGGTGTCAACATATTCACTGCCCTCCATCTGAGAAGAGACAAGATGGGCCGTATTAAGATCTCCAACATCACCTGTGAAGCAGCCATTGTGAAGATGACGGCCAGGTTTACTGGCACACTAGGGTATTTGACACCATATAGAGTTTTAAGTGAATCTGTTGTGACGATGTAAATGAATGAAATATTTCAATCAATGGCACACATATAAGCACACTAGTACTAATATATACTACATAAAATATGCTTCAGATATACCTGTTTTAGATTATATATTTTCATGTACATTAAAACATTTTTACAGGAAGGTGTATGATTTTATTGCAAGCTTCTTGACTTCAGGAATGCGCTTTCTTCTAAATAAACAGGTTTGTGTACGTTTTCTGTAAATGCAGGCTCTGTAAGTTAGTAGTACTTTTGTTAATATGTAGGTTAATACTTGGAATTCTGTCTCAGATCTGTCCAGCCCTTAACCATGCTGCAATGGTTTTAGTTAACCAGCTGTTGGTAACAATTCCAGGTTAGAGAAAAATGTTGATTATTGTGATTTTTGTTGCTTTTTGTCTGTCAGATAATTTCACGTTTGTTTTCTTCAATGTTCTGCAGTGCGTGCAGAGGTGGACAGTTATGTTGGCATTGACTACTCGCTGCTAACTGACCCTGTTATCACAGAAACTAGTCTTGACATGGATTTTAGGGTTAGTGGCACATCACCAACTTTACATGAGTTGACACGTAGTAAAAATGTTCTATGGGATTACAATGGTACCAAGTCCAAAAATGTTCTGTACATATTTGTAAGTGAAACAAAAGCATTAAATGTCTTCTCGTTTTATTTTCTGCAGGGTGTGTTTTACGATCTAAAGCATGAAAATGTTGCGCTGGTGAATTATGCTGTGAATCCAGTCATACGAGAGAATGAACGTATGATATATCTGTCTCTGTCGGAGTATTTCTTTGACAGCGCACTTTTCGCGTACTACACAGCTGGACTGTTTCAAATCCGGATAGCAAATGAAAGGGTGAGATGTAGCTGAGCAAAACCTGTATACTTGTATTTAAATTTCAGTGCAAAATAAAATGCTGTTGTTATGTAACTTATTTCAGATGCCAAAAGATTTGGAAATGTTGCTCAGGACCACCTATTTTGCCACAATCATGATGCTGGTAAGCAAAACTATTTAATTATAAAAGTTACATAAAATTACAGTTTTGTTCTGGGTTCAAATTAAGTTAATTACCTGAATATCACTTGTTAATTAAATAAAAAGGTTCCATAACATAAGATAACATAAGAACCATTCAAAAGTTCCTTAAATAAATGTTTCTTTTATTGTCTGTGGAACCCTTTTCCCACTACAACGGTCTTTTCTGTCACACTTTCAGTTTGTTTGTGGTTGTTTTCAGAACCCTGCTCTGATGGACCATCCGCTGTCTCTGGAGTTAGACGTGAGCTCTCCTCCCAGCTCCACAATCATGACCTGGGGCGCCAGTGTCTCTGTCAACTCAAACGTCAGAGTTCTGGTCCTACCACCAGGAAAAGCACCGGTCCAGCTGAGCAGCATGATCCTGGTGAAGCCTAAAACATGATTTACACTGTCACACGAATCGCTTTATAACGGAGAATATAGTATCTTAAATTAGTTTATCATGTTTTTAGGAAGCTAAATTCAATGCAAAGGTGTCAATAAAGGGGAAATGTCTGGCAGTCCATCTAGACCTCAGAAGGTAAATGTCATGTGACATTTGAATTCTAAATTAAACTTACATTAAATTTATATTTAACGCTGACTGTGAATCTGTTTTCAGGTTCAAAATCTTCTCCAGTCAATCTGCTTTGGAATCGTTAGCTGTAAGAAAAACACTGAAATTCACTTTAAATGTATCATAGAGAAACTGAATCAGGTGTGAACAGATATAAATATAACTGATGTTTTACTGCAGCTGATTCCACTGCAAGCTCCACTGAAGACCATGTTGCAGATCTCTGTGGTTCCTCTCATTAACAGTAAGTCAGACAGGTGCTTGTTGACTGAAATGAGGTTGTCAGAATAACCTGTTTGAAACTTGTGTGTGTGTGTGTGTTGTAAATGTGAGATTACACTAAGCGCGGTGTACAGATTCCTCTCACTGATGGCATTGACATCATTGAGGAGATGCTGGAGTATCATGATGTAAGTGGAACTTACATTTATATAAACTATATACACAAGCATGAAGGTAATTCATGTTTAACATTGTCATTTTCCACAATCACTTATTTTCTCATCTTTGATTTTATACAGGGATACATTACAATTGGGGCCAACCTACATTTCAGGACAGGACTGCGAGAGATAATAGAGAGACGAGTGTCTGAACACTCTGACAACTCAATCTGAGGAGAGAGAGGCCACTCCAGCGTTAACATGTGTATTCATGGCATGCACAGTATTTACAGTAGAAATTACAGTAAGGGGTTCTAAAGGGACAGACTAACTTTCCACCTAAAGATATTTATAAACTTTAATGATTATTTGATCCATAAGACTGCTGGAGTCTGTTTGAACGGCTAGTCGACATAAAAACAAAGACAATGTTGACTTTAACTTTCCCATGATTAAGTCACACGACTTTATTACACTGTCGATATCAAGTTCATTTGAACATCACAAACATTTGCACAAATACAAAGCAATAAAGTCCAAACTTTATTCTGAACATACAAACAAATGAGTGACAGAAGTCACCGTGTATATAAAACACCACATTTTAGATAAATTGCACATAAAGATTAAGGTTAAATATTTAGAGAAAGAGCTTTAAAAATGACTCTTCAGCTATGGGCGAGTTTCTCTAGTGGTTTTCCTATATGTTTTAGTATTTCAATACAATTCTTCATTATACGTTTTAATAAGTTTATTATTTGTACGTCTCTGTTTGTACTTTGGTTGTTACTGAAAACATTAAAAGCTCAACGACAGTCCAAAAGGTTTAGTTTACATGCTTTTATTAGTACAAATGTATTACAGAGCACAGCAGCAATACCGAACCAAAGCCCCTGTAGGAGAGGTCAGCGCACTCCGGGACAGCGCTCGTGTGGCGGCGGCCATTTTGAGCGCTGCGCTTTTCTCCGCTGAAACTACAGGAAGTGCGACATCCGTTACCGGCGCAGTCTTTGATTGACAGCACACCGCACTTCCGGATCGGATCAGCGCGACGTTGCGGTTCTCGTGCAGCTGGACGCTCGTTCTCCGCACGATACGACCCGAGTGGTTCGAAGGTGGACCCGGTTCTGTGTCTCATGATAACGGTAAGAGTTTACTGCAGTTCCCGACTATAAACCCGCTGGGGGTTTTACATTCTGAGCTCCAGCGGCGTCCATCGTTACACCGAGTGTAAACGTCCTGAACGATCACGACTAACGCCGCCGTCACACGTCCTCCCGGTAATAAAACACGAACACCGGCTGAATAATGGCTCGTTTAACGTTTAATAAGAAATAAAACCGAGGTCGTTCGCACGTCTGTTCTATGGAGCAACATGGCGTCGGATCGGACCGAACAAAGGTCTGGTTTCCTCCGGCATCGTTCAGTCGTGCGGGATTCGGCGCTTGTGTTGCGTGTTTTCAGCGATATTTGCGGGTTTATTATGAACATAATCGTGTTTTCGCGGGACGTCAATTCACACGCTCACAAAATGGCCGAACGCTTATTGTGTCGCTGTGCGGTTCATCCTCTTCACTTCCGGCCCAGTTGCTGTGGTTCCGCCCACCGAGTGTCACGGAGCCAAAGATCCGACGATGAAGATCGATGTAATTTTACACAAAAACCCCGAATGATAAGAAGTTAATGGCGGTAGTTTTAATGCAGCAGTAAATCTCACCATCCACTGCGTTTGTTTTGACACTAATACTAAACATCAGTCTGATCGTAACTCGGTGTTTTATATATAATTGTGTTGCTATTTCCTCCCCAAACAAGATATTAAAACCCATCGCGGAAGATCATTTAAGGTGTAACACGTAGTTAAACGTGTAGCAGCTGTAAACTTTGCATGATCGTGTTATTCGTGCCGGTGCGTGAAGATGTTGCGATGAAGAGTCAATGTTGCGATGAAGAGTCGATGCATTTACCTCTGTAATGCTTCAGACGCGATGGTGGTGTTTTATTATGCGTCCATCGTTTCTCCCAGCGTCTCCAGACCTCAGCAAACCCGTTTCAGACATTATACCGTCATCTAAACGCACAGAGTAGGATGCGTGTCAGTTCTCCGCCGCTTCTTATAGTTACTGTAAGTTTGACTCCATAAACAGTTTAGTTTGTTTCTGTAAAAAGCACAAGTCCATGTTTTGGGAGCACTTTCTCCTGGTCCCCGCGTACAGTAACTACCCCAGAAAGCGCTGCATGCGGGCTGAAGTGGTTACAGACGTCAGTCATTTGTAACGTTTCACTTAAACACTGTTTGCATTCGTAAAATCTGCCCTCACTTTATTATTTCACTTGTGGACTTTCTCTTTTCTTCCATGTTGCATCGTCAATTCCAAGACCTTGGGAGACAAAATAGCTAATCTGCGAATAGTCTCGTATCTAAAACCGACTGCAAACGTTCCCCGCAAACGGGCTGTTTGAAGCGAGCGCTCGAGGCATGTCGCACCGGAGGAGCCGCAGCGGTTCGCCGCCCTCGTACTCCACCAACAGCAATGACCCCCGAGACCTGGAGCGGAGGATTTTTGTCGGAAATTTGCCCACTGCGCACATGGCGAAGAAGGACATGGAGGATCTTTTCAGGCCGTATGGCAAAATCCAGGGTTAGTAGCGTATGTGTGTTTCGGTAATGTCACATGTAGGAGTCGCTCAGTCCTGTGTGTATCTGCACCTGTGGTCGCGCTCAGTTTCATTGCGTTTCAAAGCCAGGGACCCCCGCAGACCCCGCAGACCGACGCACGTGCTCGTGCTCCGGTGAAATGATTGTTCCTGTGTGCAGCGCTGTCCCTGTTTCACGGATACGGATTTGTGCAGTTTGAGCGGGTGGAGGACGCGGAGGCCGCTAAAGCCGGACATAATGGTCGCCTTTATAGAGGTTATAAACTAGGTAAGAGCGGATGTAGTGCTTAAACCTTCAATACAATGAGACACGAAACCTTCAAGTCACTCACGTTACGGGCGCTTCCGCTTGTCTTCTGCATTCTCGAGATATAAATAAAAGCTTGAATGTATAAGTTTCGTCAATATTGTACAGTTTGTTAATTCAACTAGATGCATAACAGGTAAAACAGTTTATTTTAAATGGCAAAAACACGATCTACGCAAAGATTTCCGTTCAGTGATGGTTTTTTTAATGGTGGTTTTATTACAATGCTTTCAAATGAACACCCATCGGATGCAAACTTACACCCTACAACTTTATATTCAGTTAAAGCTGCAATCTGTAACTTGTGCGTCTGTCCATCTCTGTTAAAACACGACCTGCAGCTCTGATCATGAACTGATGTGAACATGTCTGATGTCTGTTTGTGTGCATTTATAACTAAATGATGGATCGCAGCTTTAAACTCTGTAGTAACTGAGAGCAGCTTCTCAGCTTTTGCTGTATTGTGTTGAAAGTCTGGATGGTTTATTTTCAGGTGTAAATATGGCCGCAGAGAGACGACAGAATAAGTCCAGGTCGAGTCCTGCTCGCAGGTAAAGTATTGCTGGGGTTTGTGATGATGAAGGTTACCGCGATAACCGAGCCGGTACCGTGCGCGCTCCGCGATGGACGTCAGTCAAACGTGCCCGCGCCGTCCGCTCGTAGTTAAACGTTGTCCGGAGGTTGTAGTTGTGTTAGATGTCAAATAAAGCATTTGAGTGCGTTTGTGTCTCTGTCTAAACCTCGTGTTTACTGCC
>JBAJNP010002292.1:0-49782 GCA_036877545.1 Yasuhikotakia modesta
CTGCTTCACGACTGGTTTCGATCGTCTGACGAGCGGTCTGTATGCTGGAATTAGCATAACAGAGATGTGGTCTGAGTAGCCGAGGTGGGGGCGGGGCTCCGCCTGATACGCGCCGGTAATGTTTGTGTACACAACATCCAGCGTGTTTTTTCCCCTCGTTGCAAAGTCCACATGCTGATGGAATTTAGGGAGCACTGACTTGAGATTTGCAAGATTGAAATCTCCAGCAACAATAAACAGTCCATCGGGGTTAGCGTTCTGCAGTTCGCTAATAGCCCCATACAGTTCGCAGAGCGCATCACCGGCATTTGCGCTGGGTGAAATGTAAACACCGATGATTAGCACGGTGGTGAATTCCCATGGTAAATAAAAAGGTCTGCATCTAACAGTCACAAACTCCAACAGCGATGAGCAGTAACTAGAGACTAGCGTTGAGTTCACGCACCATTCTATGTTGATGTAAACACATAAGCCACCACCGCGAGTCTTACTGCACAGAGCTGTGTTTCTGTCGGCACGAAACGTAGTTAGCCCGTCTAACTGAATGGCGGCGTCCAGAACTCTTTCGCTGAACCACGTCTCCGTGAAAACAAAGACGCAACAGTCTCTAAACTCACTCCGTGTAGCTTGTAGGAGTCGGATGGTAAAAATGTAAGAATTATTGCCGCAACAGTGTTTCCTTATATTGATATAAAAGAACCCTGTCACCATTGAGATTTGAACTCAGGACACCCACATGACACCCAAAGGGCAAGACCACTCTGCCAATATCAACTTTGCCCTTAACATGTCCTTCATATTTCATGACTCTATCATGACAACAAAACATTTTTTAAAACTAGCAAGGCTTATTATTAACCAGGAAATTAGTCAGGATTTGCCAAATCCTGGCCATCATGCTCTTACACACAAAAACAGGTCTGTCAGAGTTCTGGTACAAGTGTTTCAAATAAAATCACTTTTATTGTCACATCACCACAGCACCTCTGCCTAGGTGAGTAAAATTCTGGAGCATGCTCCAGAGACAATTTACAATTGGACAATACTTAACCCCAG
Organism: Yasuhikotakia modesta; assembly: GCA_036877545.1. NCBI lineage: Eukaryota > Metazoa > Chordata > Actinopteri > Cypriniformes > Botiidae > Yasuhikotakia > Yasuhikotakia modesta. The sequence continues at coordinate 1,057 of JBAJNP010002292.1, forward strand.
ATTGTACAGATCCTGGAATTATTGAACAGTGTATTAAAACAACGGGTAAAATACAGTGTGTAATATACAATACAATATGATAATGTGTAATACACACAACCATATATTCAGTGCAATCGGTGTACTATTGACATACTTCCAGTTGGTAGTACAAGTACAGTTTGAGCTTATTGTACGTATTAGCATATTGAGCAGATTATGCATTGACAAGTAAAAGTGCAGTGCATGGCATGCCATGTAGTGGGTGCATGCTGTGGGATGTGTTAGTTCTTGTTGTTTATTAACCTGATAGCCTGAGGGAAAAGTGTCCAGTGTCTAGTGCAGGATCGGATGCTGCGGAGCCGTCTTCCTGAGGGCAGCAGAGACAGCAATCTGTGGGACGAGTGGCTGGAGTCACTGATAATCCTCTGGGCTTTCATTATACACCGCCTGGTGTACATGTCCTGGAGGGTGGGAAGCTCACCTCCAAAAATGTGGCGGGCAGTTCGCACAACCCTTTGCAGAGGTGTGCAGTTGCCAACGGTGTTGTTTCTGAACCACACGGTGATGCAGCCAGTCAGGATGCTCTCCACAATACGTGTAGAATTTTCAGAGATTGCTTCCAAACTGTGGAGACACAGCTGTCTCCATTGGTCAGGATGCTCACCTCCTCTCTGTTGGCCGCCTCATCATTGTCAGTGATCAGGCCTATAACCGTTGTATCGTCGGCAAATTTGACGATGGTGTTGGAGCTGTGTGTGGCTGCACAGCCACTCAGAGAGTACAGAAGTGGGCTGAGAATGCAGCCCTCAGGGGCACCAGTGTTAAAGGGCACCAGTGTTGAGGGTCAGCATGAATGAGGTGTTTTTGCCCATTCTGACCACCTGACGTCTGCCTGTAAGGAAGTCCAGGATCCAGCTGCACAGAGATCTGTGAGGTCTCCTAGAATCTGAAGCTTTGAGACAAGTGTGACAGGCACTATGGTATTAAATGCTGAGCTATAGTCAGCAAACAGCATTCTCACATAGGCATTTTTATTCTCCAGGTGAGACAGAGCAGTGTGTAGGGTGAAGGCAGTAGCATCATTTGTTGAATGGTTGCTGTGATAAGCTGGAGCGAAACTAGAGTGGATCCAAAGATGCAGGTAGCACAGAGCAGATGTGGTCTCTGATAAGTCTCTCAAAACACTTGCTGAAGATGGTGTCAGAGCAACAGGCAATCATCAGCGTTACCGGATTTAAAAGCAGATGCTCACGCTAACAAGGGTGCTCGCACATCACCGTTAAACCATGGTTATGTATGTGGGGATTTTGTAGGGATGTAGGGATTTGTATGTGTCCCAGAAAGGAGTGTAGCAGTGGTCGAGTACATGATCACCACACGTGTCAGTGGTAATGTGTTGAAAGCACTTTGGAGCAGTAGCGGCTCCTGACCAAAAATTTTGAAAGGGCAGTTTCTGCGTCTTAAGCTATCCATGAATGCACAGGGAACTGGGTCATTTAACAAAACAAACAAACAAACTATTTACATTAACAAATTGTTTTTTATAGTTTTTGTTTATTTTTTATTAGCTATTATTGTTGATGTTATTCATTTTATTTGTAGGCCTACTTTTCAATTCTTGCCCAAACTAATGTTGTATCGGCTATTTACAGGCTATTTACATGAGCGCGTTAAACCTTATTTATTTGACTTTGGCGCGCCATTGCTTCATATTAGCACATTTTTCAATGACTGCTTTGTTGAATTCGGGGATATGTGTTAAATGTTTTTCTTTGAAAGCATCGCCAAAGCATTAAGTCTTTCCTGTGACATAACGTTACATGCAGAATGATCTGTAATACTCGCCATCTTCACCGTCTGACGCGTTCGCTTAACTGACACAGGCTCATGTACACTTAACTGACACAGGCTCATACACTTTGCTGATGCGGATTAATAATATTGTCCGGAACTATGTTCAGTAAGGTAAAAGCAAGTGGGTCAGTCTCAAATGCAGGCTCTTAATAAGAATGCACTGCAGTTCCTTTTTTACCTCAAATTTACATTGCGAAAATGTGTGGCGCTGTTGAGCTCAGGAGGGCAGAGACACCCTCTGCCCTGCTTATCAAGCGGGAAGCAATGCAATGTTAATTTTAACATATCCACCTCACTTTATGACTTATAACAGTCTAAAATGTTTTCAGAATAAGGATGAACATTTTTGAGTTAACAGTTAATTGGGACTGGTCCAGTTTATATAGAGTTCAATGTTTTCATGTGGCTGAATATAAAAAATTTGTTGAATATTAAAATTTGTTTGCTTTGTTTAAGTCCCCCTTAACGATAAATGCTGCTTCTTGGTGTGTGGTTTCTTGCTTGCTTATATTCCCATATAGTTTTTGAATGCCTGGTCTGTGTTGGCTTGAGGGGGAATGTAAACAGTTGTGATGATAATCGCAGCCAGAATGGTCTACACAGAAGCATATGAAATTCCAGTTACGGTGAGCAGAATGATTTAATAAAGTGTAGGTTCCTTTCATCACACCACAAGTTATTAATAAAGAAACTGTTGGAAACTTTTTTCAGCAAAGACCAGGAGACTTGGATTTCCTTGAGCAGTAGTCTTTAGAGCACGCTGCTCAGGAACTGCAGTCATCAAGTCCAACTTAAAGTTAACATACATTACATTTATATCCATTTTGAGGGGCAGTCCCACAAAATGGAGAACAAAGCACTCAGGTGACAACAAAGCATGTAAGGAAGTACATCACCCAATACCCTGAAGTCCTACCAGCTGTTGATCCAATCAGCATAACAGCTAGGGGTTTGATTGAATCATGAGCAAATGGTCAACCACTCTCAGGAAGGGGCAACTAAAGGTGGTTATCTACTGCTGTTATCACCTTGAATGCCCAATGCAATTTACATTACTTTAGTATTCATTATTACAGTGAGGGGGTGAAAGGGAGTCAGCTGATTTAGAAGTGACTCTTAATTTTATTTTCCCACAAAACAAATGCCTCCATCTGTGCTTTTCCTTGTGAGCTCTTGCGTTCTGTCCAAGTGATGTACTGAGAACCCTGTAAGCTTGATGGCTGAATCTGGAATCTCTGCAGACATCCAGGTTTCTATAAGGCAAATAATGCAGCAGTCACTTGCATCTTGTTGATATGAGATGCGCACCTGCAGTTTGCAGATTTAGTCCAGATAATGTCCAGTGACTGAACATTAGCCAGTAAAAAGGTTGGGACTGGATCTTGGATCAAACTTTAAACAATGAATCCAAAAACCATGACAGATATTTAATGGATTTTTAATTCCAAATAAATTTGGCCAAAAGCAGCTACTGCTGAACGTAACATTATGCTGCCAACCCTCTGGAACAGACTTCGCATCAGACACAATGTTATAAAATTCTAGTCTATGTTTTAAACCAAAACCGCAAACAGTTTCCAGCAATTCATAAGACACACAAGAACCAAAAATATTTGATGTTATTGATATGTAATGTTGATTTGTAATGCAGTGGGGAATTACAAAAAAGAAAAATGGGGAAATCAATCAACAGAACAGGTGAACACGATAAAAAAAAGACAGGTGAGGAAGATTAATGAAAACGGGAAACAATGGGAGAAACCAAAACATGGGCAAAACCATACAGTTCAAGGGGCAAGTGTGAATATTTTTCTAAAAATCTTAAATTGTGTTTAGCTAAAAAAAAAAAAGTCATACATATCTGGGGTGGCATGAGGGTGAGTAAATGAGTTTTCATTTTTGGATAAACAACTACTACCTATTACAACAGATAAAGGTATATAATGGTCTTACCATGGGAATCAGGTATCTCTGAGACACAGACATTTTTGTAGGTAGTTGTAAACAGAACATCAGCCAACCCTTCAAATTTTAAGTGGATGCATTTTCCAGCTAAGTGTTGATAAGGGTAGATTTCTGCAGTACACTGCTCTTCGTTTTCATAACATGTATATGAAGTCTCTCCCTGTGAAAGGGAACAGAGCAATTGTTTAAAAGAAAAAAAATTACATTCAAACAGACTCCACAGGGTGAAAATGGCATCTTACTAGCCAAGTCATAAACCTCATTTCAACTAGCCAGAGACTAGCTAATCCCTAGAGACTTCAAATGATCCATTTAGTTTAGATTTTGTACTTTCATTTGAAACAGATTAGAATGTGTGGTCACTCTGATCAGATTATATCGCATCTAAGCCAATATCTGGACATCCGACTTGGATCTACACACACATCTGATTCTCCTTGACTATAGCATCACTTTTTCACAATGGATTGTATTGAACATTATCATTTTCGTTGCACCGAACCTCTACCGAACCTAGCTGCAATGCCAGAGCAAAATCCAGATAGCTTTGCCATCAAAGCTAAATATAAGTACGCTGTACAATGACACATGGAATGGTTGTCACTTCTTGTGTGATGTGGAAAACATTATAGCTGTCAAATTTGTCAAATTAATTGCTTTTGGGTGTACTTTTGCTGACTTCTGAACATAATAGTTACCAGAAGTCCAATTTAAAGGCACCATTGTGCTTATATTAGTGAATGACTGGAATCATGACTTTTTAGCTGGGAGATTAATGTAAACATATTGTATGTAATCAACAAATGCTATGCATGACAAATGGTGGAAATTGAGAAAATCAGCTAAAAAATGTTAATGGGGGGGTTGGCTCTAAATTATTTTTTTTAATTATGAATAGTACTGGGAAAATTCAACATCTTTCTGGATAATATTCGCAAAGTTTAATTGACTGCAATTGTTACCTCATCATATGTGACTTTGTATGTAAAATCCTTCAGCAGACTGTCCTGGGTATATATGTAATAAGGATGTGGAAAAGATATGTTGATCACATGTTTGTGGACTGATGTGCTAATAGGTGGAAAGTCCACAGAACCTTAAAAAAAGAGCACAAATAAAAAATATAAAAGCAAGCTTCCATTATACAATCCAAGCAGATTTAGAAAATGGCTGAAACTTAGCATGTTAGGTCTGAATGTTTTCCACCTAAGATATGTTTAGTTATTATATGAAATTGCATGTTATCATTGTACTGAATTTTACAACAAAATTCAAAATGGTTGATGCCTAAAATGGCAGACCATAGAACATCTGATATTATTTAACTCTTAACCCCTCCCTCCAAGACATCTACAGCACCTGTCTCACCCACAAAGCTCTCTGCATTGCAGGTGATCCAACCCACCCAACACACAGCTTCTTCAGCCTGCTGCCATCAAGAAGGAGACTGTGGAGTCATCAGGCCAGGACCAGCAGACTTAAGGATAGCTTTATCCACCAGGCTGTCAGAATGCTCAACTCTCTCCTGGCTCTGCATCTATCTCAACTGTTTACTTAGTCACTTCAACTACTCACTTTATATCTTACCTGTTTGCACTACATGTTTTTGTTTTGTTCTGTATCAATTGTGTTGTGTTATATGTTTTTTTGCACCATATGTTTTGTTTGCACTACATTTAATTTGCACTTCATTTTGTTTCTGAATCTATTGTTTTTGTTCCATTATCTGTTTGCACTATGGGCCTGTGAGAAATGCAATTTCAATTCTCTGTATGTTTTGAATGTGGCAGAATTGACAATAAAGTTGACTTTGACTGTTTGTCATTGCAACATCGTTCAAGATATCAATAATCCCTTTTGCAATTTGGCATCTTTGTGACAATCCCATAAATCTCCTAGGAGGCAAATTTTTAATTCATTGCCTGAAAAGGACAAAATTATCCACTGGCATTTAGAAATCAGATTAATTTTCTGTTGGGTGAAGCTAATAAATATAATTTTAAACTTCGTCAGGCTTGATATGAATTATGTGTGGCTGAATTAATGTGGCTGTTACAGAGTCATGGGGGTGCCCATGTCTAAGCTTTGCTTGTGCCTAACAACTAATCACTATGAAGTGTGTGCAAAATTTTGTGGGCAAAATTTATATGCAAAAATGTTTACAGGCATGTTCATCATGTGTAGGTTGTGTTCCTCTAAACAATATGTTATTGCATATAAAATTGCCTAGTTTGTGAGTCACTGATATCCTGAGTATGCTTCTAACATTAAGGTTTATTTTTGTTTGTAATCAAGAGCATATTCAGAGAACTTACATTTATGTATGTTCTCCTCAACAAAGTCTATGTCGTACGTGAATTTAATGGAGACATTTTTCGATCCCTCTTGTCCAATATGGGCTCTCACAGTCACAAAGTAATCTGCAACAATATCAGGGCTGTATTTGCTAATATCAAGGGACATCTGAGAAGTCTCTGTTGCTTGGGACATCCTACAAACAAAACACAATGCATTTTACTTTTGGTTATGAAGTTAAACAAACTAACAAAAGTGTTTGACATATCCCTTGGCAGTCATAACTTACCCTGAATAGGGTTTGACCGTCACACTAAATTTCAGCTTTTCGGCTGGTTTACTGTAGTTCCAGTACAGAACATTCACAAAGTTGTGACAAACAACACTGATGTTTGTTGGAGAAGGAACTGTGAAGCAAAAAAAAACATCACTGGCTGGTTAGATTCTGTAAACTACTAGCAACCTTACACAATTTAAATACAACATATAAAACAATAAATACTAAAGTAAATAAAACCAAAGAGAATACTTTGGATAAGCGAGAGGATCTGAAGATGTTGATACACTCACAATATGTTTATGAAAGCAGTAAGATGCCGTGAACACCTACAGGCTCCTACTGTAAAAGGCGACCCTCAAATCTGAATTTTTTTTAATCACAAGACTCGGTGAAAACATAGCATAAGTTACCTAATTTGTAATGTTTTTTGACAAAACTTCAGTAATATTATAGTTACATCTCAGAGAATGAAACTGTGTTAAAACTGTGTAACTGTTATCCTTTTAATTGGATGAGTTTGAACTGACAAATAAGGAAAAGCATTCAGCAGCCATTATAAATGGGAACGCCTTTAACACTGTTGAAAAAGGATCCCAGAGGGCTAGTTGAGAGAACAGACATGGTCGGCAGAGCTTTGGTCGGCAGAGCTCATTGTGATTTTAAAGATTATGAAATGACAATGAGGCAAAGAGTAACATAATTTTACTCTCAGTTTATTTTACAGTGGTTAAACAATGTACAGTGCTCAGCATAAATGAGTACACCCCACTACATTTGTCAGAAAATCTTGTTTCCTTTCAGAATTAACATTTTCTATACTACAATACTATACTACAAAATACTCCCACAAATGTGGGCCATTGATTGCAAAAAAGATGTTAATTTTCACACACAAAAAAGTGATTTTCCTCACAAATTTGTTCAAGCCCATGTTGCAAAAGTGAGTACACCCCAAATACAGTATTAGGAGAAATACCCCCATGTAAGACTACAAAATTCTAACTAACAGACATTCAACCACAGGTGAGTCTAATGATTCATTTAAGAGGTGTCTAGCAGACAGGTGACTATAAAAGGGCATTACTTAAAGAAAAGCCCTTCCCATTTCATGCTGTCAGCTGTGACTCCTCATGGAAGAGAAATGTCACAAAATTTAAGAAAGGAAATCATTTCTTTACACAAAAAAGTTGAGTGCTACAAGAAGATCAGCAAAGCTTTACATATTAGTAATACTGTAGCAAAAGTGATCCAAAAATTTAAGAACGCTGGACGTGCAACCATCTTACAGAGATGTCCAGGCCATCCATGGAAGTTAACATCTCGACAGGAGCGTCTTCTGATGAGAAGGGTTGAAGAAAATCGCTATGCAAGTTCACTGCTGTTAGCAGTAAAAAAGCCAAACTGGAGTGACCGTTTCCCGTGACACCATACGGCACACATTGCAAAGGAATGGCATGCATGGGTATCGTCCATGAAGGAAGCTTCTCCTAAAGCCCATGCACAAAAAAGCATGCTTAGAATTTGCTACGGCCCATGCTGGAAAGGATGAAGACTACTGGGACTCATAGTCTGCATGAGTGCTGCTGGTGTTGAGGAGCTGCATTTCATTGATGGTATCATGAACTCAACAATGTACTGCTCTATACTGAACGAGAAGATGCTGCACTCCGTGCACTTGGTCGTTGTGCACTTTTCCAACATGACAATGATCCAAAACATGCATCTAAAGCTGAGCACTGTATGTATTTATACTTAAAGCTGTTGAAAGTGTTGTTTCTAAAGTAATTGTGTTAATTATTTGTGATCTCAACATTAGCCAAAATCATGATTAATTTGTTATAATTGATTTTTGTCATAATTTTGTCATTATTGACCAAAAGCCAATCCAGAATATGCAGTTTTTACTAATACAAAAAAATAAACGCAGAGCTGAAGAAAGCTTATTATCAGTGTTAAACAGGCTACAGGCTTTATTATTAAGGTTAAAATGTAAACTGTGTAGTACACAATCTAAAATTCAATTTCATTATTGTAGTATCAGAATTTTTTCATCATGTCACACGAGCACAAAAAAAGCTGTTATGTTTTGTCATTAGTAGTATGAAAAGTCTTTAACAATTAACTTTAAGCTCTAGCCACATATCATACACAAGTTATATTCCCGATGAGGAAAACTAGCTTTGATTTATCAGTAAAAATCCACCTCATAAACAACATTGCAAGTGAGAACATATCTTAAAATAGAAGTGAAATCATTTGCGTAGTATCCTTTTCTTCGTGCAAGAGGACGTCTAACACTGCCAACTGGTGTGATGAGGGAATATGAAAGAAAGCTGAATTATAAATGTCTATAAAACACAGAGATCACAACATGCTCCTTCTGAATTGACCTCCCAATACACTAATTCTTGCAGGAATGTGCTGTACTTGTCCTTGTAAACTTCCAATGACTTAATTTCCCAAGCATACCCTGTTTTTTGTTGAAGCTTCCTATCATTGATAATGTAGTCTTCAACTGTAATAAAGACTGAAACAAGATCATTATGTTCTATTAACTCAGACAGTAGACAGTAACCAAATAAAAACAAGGCTGGAGTTTTGGACAATCTAATTGTGGCTCAGAATTTCCTTTTTCCATACATAAAAAAGGCAGACACAATAGATGAATGATATGTCCTGTTTTAGATGAAAACACCACAGACAACCATAAGATGATGATAACACTACTGTGTGTGGGATTTGAAGCCACACTGATTTGCTGCTGTAACCACGTGTGGCTACGCACACATTTTCACACTCACTCAGATCAGACCTAGCTGTGGTTTGACAACTGAAGCAAGTGTGAAAAGAAAACCAAAGGTTGCACACTTTCTGACTGCAATACTGTACATTCAGTATCAAATTGTGCCCAAAACATTTCACTGTGTTAGTGGTACAAGAGTGACGTACAAAAATATCAGATTTTTTCCAGAGAAATAGAAAATAATAATTTGAAATTTTCTAGAGAACATGAATACAATGCGAGTAAACATGAATACAAAATAAAGGCCGTGCACACATAACTATATTTAAGATATGAACACACTGGCATTCAATACCTACAAATTTGAAGCATAAATACCTATTACATCCTATACATACTTAAACACAAAAAGTGCTAACCACTGAGAAAAACACCAGAAAGTAAGTGGCCTGCATCTGTAGTAATGCCACATTCAAATCGCTACACTCGCTTATTGCTCAGCAATAGCTACGCATTTGTATAAATACACATTTGTATCTAGGAACAGCACATCAATACTAATGCTAGTACCTTTTTTATGTACTGTTTAAGTACAAAACCTTAACATAAAACTTTATCTTGACATCCCAACAATGTCCATAACAATTAAGTTAATCAGAGGCAGATCTATTTTTCCTTGTTTGTGGACAACATGTGAAAACAATCATTTAGATTTGCAGTTTCTGGTATTCTATCTGCCTAGGCATTTTGTATCTTAGTCTAGTGGTGAATGATCTCACTAAAGGCCTGTTACCATATTTAAAAAGCGATCACATTTGACCTTTAAGAATTATTAAAGACTTTCTTATAAATACTCAAAATGCTTGAAATCTCAAACACGGGCAATCGCTCCAATCCAAAAACATACAATATAGTAGCAATACCGTTTACCATGATTTATTTCAGCAACGTGATACTTACCAAAACAGACACTTTGACAAAGAAAGGCATACAGCACACTAAACGTAAACATCGGACCTTTGGGCATTTTGATAAACCGATTTTCCAAACCTTCGCAATTCGAATTCACAAGTATTTCACACCCGCATACAGCATTTCCTGTCTGTTTTCTGTTCCCGTGTCTTAAAGTCAACAGGACCCCTGAAATAGGTTGCCAAATATTTACCAATTTTTCTAATGACTTGCTAATAAAACCGCGCAGATTCATCAAACATTGTTTTATTTTATTCATTTATATTTAATTGGTCTGTTTCTAGAAATAATAAACCTTCTAATGCTTTGAGACGCCTATTGTTTTAAAACTGTTGTTTATACCGCAATCTGGCAACACGTTGAAAAAAACCTTGGCGTTTTTCCACTGTAAAATACGCAAGTTAAAAGCACGAATTGAAAGTACACATGCTAACGCTTTCCATGGACTATCTGTTTGTTTTGTTTATCTACGGTGCTGCGTCGCGTCTTCTGTTTGGGGGGCGTCATGTAACACCCCCATTTCGGACTGTCTTGCCCATTTTTGGACTTCCTGTGCCTGTTCTGTGTAATTTGTATGCCCTGTGTCTCGTTTAGGTCTCGTTAGTTGTGTATTTATTAAAAATTTAATAAAAATGTAATATTTGTTGTTGGTGATTGTATTGTGATGTTGCATGTTTCTATGTCTGCCTGTTTTTGCCTGGATCTTGAAAAACCTTTGGATTAAATTGTTTATGTTTTTGTAATCTCGTTTATGCCTGCTCTTTAGAACCACATTTCATTACAGCTCATCAATGTCATAACATTACGAATAAGCCATTTTTTACTATATCTATCATGCTAACATCATGCTAAATCATACTAGCATCATGCTAATGAATGCTAAAATATATTAGTGTCATGTTAGAATTTGCTTGCATCATATTATAACATGTTAACATCTATGAAATAGTCTGGCCAGAGTTTTGCCGTGGCAAGCACCATTTTCATTTTCTTTAGAAAATGTGCCTATTTAGTTAAATTATTCATCTTCAATAGGAGTCTTGAGCAGCCCTATAAACTTTGGTTTATAGGTCAACCATAAAGCTTGAATATGGGTGTGGTGGTGCTCTGTAGCACCTCCTTTTGACTAATGTGACACGGTTAGTTTTACTTATGTTACCTATGTATATCAAGCGCCTAATTTAAGATAGTTTTAAAATAGGTGTTTAAAGCCAAACAGTTTTGAAAAGTAGTGATGGGTCGTTCTCTATGCAGCTTGAGCCTTAAAGAGAATTGATTAGTTCATCTTTCGAGACGTTCATTCATCACATGACAGCCCCTAAGCGTAACAGTAGCAGTAGACGTGTTTCAGAAGTAAAATGTAACATTTCAATTATATTTTGCTAAAATGAACGGAATGACTCGAAAAAAAGATTCATTCATTTTGCTGAACGAGACTCAAAAATCCGAGTCAGTAGAATGATCTGAACTTCCCATCACTATTCAAAAACACAGCTGAAGAAAACAAGGTAGTACTGCAACTGGACCTTTGACTAAAAATTAGTTGTTACATTACAATTTCCTTCCTTTTTTTGATTCCCTTTTAACAAAGAACTCTAACAAAGATTACCCAGTAATTGAAGTATTTCTTCTGTGGTGATATTAGAATTCTTAGATGTATTCTTAGACTGGGAACCTAAAGACAGAGGCATAAACTTCTGAATAACTTAATTGTTGTGTTGTATTCCTTCAAGATTAGCACAGCTATTGATCAATCACCATTTAAGATATGAACGATTATTTTTCTGGATATTAATAGCCGTCACTCATTAGTCTTTACACAATGTCGTCACATATAACTAACCTATAAGGATGTACCTAAGTGATAATTAGTTTTGCGCGATAAATAAAAAACACGCAGGATGTGTAATAAAACGTCGCCACAGCTTTTACCAACACCAGTACCTCATTTAGACGCACATAGCATGATGCTGATGACACAGTTTTCGGCAGCGTCTGCGAATCCGGTAAGTTGAGACAACCTCCAAGTTCCTGAACAGTCTCATACAGACCGTAAAGAGGACATGTGTTTGACTGCTTCACAGCAACACAATGGCAGGTATTTAATTTTAACATGTTTGCTCTTTCTGTTAAAACATAAAAAGTTAGTTTGAGGACTGGTGGTCAGGGATCTAAACAAATGCAGATGATCTGAACAATCTGTAGATGCAACAAAAGACAGGATACAAATTGTATTACGCATCGCGTTTGCCTTGATGTGGACATTGTTTACGTAAAAAAAAAAAGCTGGCCACAGCTTTAGTTTAGTGTTCAATGAGCAGTATTAGAAACTTAGCACGTTTTAGCACAGAACCTTTAACTGTACTATTAAATACATTTATTCCAAAAGCTACGAAAGCATATAAGGATGATGATGCTCCCGTACAACTATCTATTTATGGCTACAATGTTTATTTGTACTCTTATATAACACCTGTAATATACGGTTTGCTTTGTGGGACAAAGTAAGCGGTAAAGGCGATGATAAACTGGCTCTGACATTCTGATGAAATTCGGACACACCCTGGTGTTAGTCTGAGTAGAAAATGGAGGACAGCTGCATGCTTTCTGGACCAGGCAGGATAAATAGTGGTGGCTAATAGCACGTCACCTCCGGCCAGTTTTGTTGCATAATAAGAAACTCAAGCATAGTATAAAACTCTGGAGGAAGAAGCCAGCAAATCCAAGCAAAAGCATTGTAATTGGACCCATGCTAGGAATTTTTGTGAGACTCTAGTTCATAAAGTTCAAAACCTTCTAGGTTGCAGTTAAATATCTTTGTGGCTCCAAAAGATTGCTAGCAAAATAATGCATCATATAACATTTTTCTGATTTATCTGATCTATTGTACCAAAGATATGATCTGTGTGAAAATGCAGAATTCTAAACAGTTCTTCACTCTGCAGTATAACTTTGTTAAGAATTTGTTAGAATTTGTTTAGAAACTTAGCAATGTGATCTGGTAGATTGTTCTAACCATTGTTTCCTGGATATTATTGTTCCTTTCAGGTGGCTGGGGACAACAGCACAAGCAACCCACAAAAACAAATGTACAGAGTAGGCTGCACCAGTACAGACCATTAAAGGGCTGAGCCTGTTTTCTTGTCGTTGTCACAATAACCCAAAACATTCCCACTCCTTTTCATGCTTCACTGAAACATCCTGGTGGGTTGTAATTCTTTCTCTACAATATCACTTACAATGCTCTGTTCCAAAACATACACAGTCAGCATTTTATAAGACATTGTAAGTAAACTTCAAAGGCAGGGCTGTTCCAATTTAATGATAATATATATTTTTTTAATTTGAAGGGGTCCTCCTTTCAAATTAAATATCAATATAAATAGTTCTTGTCTATTTATCTTTGTAGCACAAATTTATCTTTGTACAAATTGTGCCACAATATGATAAATAAATACATTTTGTAATTTAGAACGTTATTTAGAATGTTATTTAGAACGTTAACAGTATGCAGAACAGTGAAAAGTCGGTACTTCAACACATATTTAAATTTGATATTATTTTTAGCCATTGTTACCTGTTGCTACTTTCATTGTTCTTTAATATTTTTTATATTTATAGGCTGTGAACCCAACATTGAAGTCTATATAATTCAGTCTAAACTAAAAAATTGACTAAAGCTAATCAAGCGGATAAAAATTTAGTATTTTACCCAATGTTTTGTATGTACCTTTTATTGACAGACAACATATTAACAAGTATCAACAAAAAGAATACTATTTACACACTTTCTTAAACCTCAGTATGTCGTGCCGTTTGAGAATTGCTATTTGCTGCTTTTTCCAAAGTGCTCACTTATTGCTGGCTATTTTTGCTGTAGATTCCAAGACAGCTTAAGTTTTAAAAAGAGCCCCTGTCAATGCAGTTTGGTTAAACAACATATTGTATTGTCTCAGAATGTTTCTTTTCTTACTCTTACAGATCTCAAAGTAGATTCTTCAAAGATGGTCCTCTGTAGCCAATTGTATTTTGCAGTGCTGTACTGCATATTGTGGTTCACAGTGCCTGTCTTCCTGCGCTCTGAATTCAAAGTGGCATACGTTACAGAGCGCAGTGTGTACATATGCATGTGTGCCCAGGATTTGGCCTTCTGTGAGAAAATGAACTCTAGTGAATGCAACAACTGCAAGGAGCAATCATCTGTTCTGCAGAGGGCATCGACTCCAGTGCAGAAAAAACACCTTACAGTGTGGTACACCTCACCACTTAATGTGGCCCTCCTTCTGAACAACTCTGAGGTCAGGCATTTGTCATTGGTCCAGTGCAAGCCCAATGCTGACCAGTCTATCCCATTCGATTACTTCACAGTGCAGCGCCTGGAGACACTAACAGTCACATACCCATTTAGAAGGCCTGGCCAGAGTTATGATGTCATCATAGGGAAGAACAGGGGTGCTCCCTATCATGAGGAAGCAAGAATCGCTGTCATTCACACATCTGTGCTGGTTGGGAAAACAGAGCTTAAATCCTACACGGTCCAAACCAAAGTGGATCGCCATGGCATGATGTCCTTCCCAGAGATTTTTATGTCTCGCAGCGGCCTTTCAGAAATGTCCAGGATATTTATCACTTTTCTGTACTAAGAGACATTTCATCTCAATAAGTCCCACCATACCATCTGTTGCAGGTTACAGTACTATACTGCAAATACTATACAGCAATAATAGATATAATTATTAAATACAATTACATACATATACATTTTTATTGCATACATTGTATGGTTGTATGGTTAAAAAACATAAAAATGTTAATTAATTATAATTTATTTACATTTATTCATTTAGCAGATGCTTTTAGATCTAAAGATCTAAACCAACAAGCCGAGTCTACAACGATACATTTACATGGGGGAGTATTTTTGATGCTATACTTTTCATATGTTTACATTTTTTGTGTGAAGCAGGTGTGCTTTAAATTGTTTCTTGAAGGTTGTGATGGTTTTGGCACATCAGGTGGATGATAGGAGCTCATTCCACCACAAAGGAACAGATTAGGTGACTGTCCTAGAGAACAATCTGGTACCTCATTGTGAGAGAACAGTCAAACATCATTTGTTACAGAATGTAGTTTGGTGGCAGGGGCCCTATATCTGAGTTGAGATAGGAGGTTGTAATACCAGTGACAGAACCCAAACATCAGGTCAGAGATTTAAATGTAATAGTAGAGCCAGTGTAGTGACATCAGGTGGGGTGTGACGTGAGCTATCTTTGGATGATTGAAGACCAGATGTGCTACTGTATTCTATAATATTTGCAGGGGTTTCATTTGCAGGGGCCAGCCAATATGGTTTAGCAATAGTTCAGCCTTGTGTATAAGTGTTTTGACCAGAAGCTGCATTGTGTCCATGACAGGTCAGATTTTCCTGATGTTGTAGAGGACATACTGGCATGACCAGTGTGGCATGACCTATACTTCACCTCTTTGTTAATGTGTTTAGACACAGAGCTCTGTAAATAGCCAGCCTCTTTTGCAATGACTTTTGTGTCTTGCCCTCCTCGTGCAAGGTGTCAACGGTTGTCTTTTTGACAACTGTCAAGTCAGCAGTCTTCCCCATGATTGTGTAGTCTACAGACCTAGACTGAGAGACCATTTAATTGCCTTTGCCGGTGTTTTGAGTTAATTATATGATAAGAGTGTGGCACCAGGTATCTTTAATATTGAATCTTTTCACAATATTCTAGTTTTCTGAGATACTGAATTTGGGGTTTTCATTAGTTGTCAGTAATAATCATCAAAATTAAAAAAAAGGAAAAGATGTGGTAGAAAAAAGTATACAAGCAATAGGGACAACCCACTCCCTAGCGAGTCAACAGATCCATGCCGTCATGTACTCATCCTTTATCTCAGCCAGCCAGAACTCATGCTCTGTTCAGTATGCCCTCACCACCACCTGTAGCAGCTTTTTACCCAGCATGGTGGTCTTCTCCCTGTGACTGTTAGCAAGGCAGTCCTTGTGGGAGTCCAGTGTCCTTTGACAGATGGGGACCTTTCTCTGGTCCCCATCTGCCACAAATCTGGTATCTTGCTTTTCAGCTGGCTGTAAAACAGCAAGTTGTGATGTATTGTATTGCCTTCCCTGTGTTCTCCTGTGTTCCTCTGTTTATTGTACGTGGCTTCTTGGTTTTTTGATTTTGGATTGTTTCATGGTTTTTCCAAAGAGATGGAAAGGTGCACTTTAATGGACTTTTTGGACTGTGCATTGTTGCTGTGCGATTCATTGTTCACTGTGAGTGATGGAATGGAGCAGGACACTGCACTCACTCACTCACAAGATGGCTGCCTTCCTCCAGTGTCAAGTCCAAGTACAGCTGTCGTTCCTCCAGTGTCAAGTCCAGCTGTCACCCCAGAGTCAAGTCCAAGTACAGCTGTCATTCCTCCAGTGTCAAGTCCAAGTACAGCTGTCGTTCCTCCAGTGTCAAGTCCAGCTGTTCTCCCTGAGTCAAGTCCAGACAAGCTACAGTTGTCGGCTCTACTGCCGCTCCTTTTCAGTCACGTCCAAGTTCCGCTGTCGCTCCTTCTGAGCCAAGCCCAGGTTCTAAAAGAACATATATATTTTTATATATATTTTAACATATATCATTGTCATTTGTCACTCAGAGGAAGGGAACGGTAGACCCAAGATGACCCATTGACTAGCAGTGTGTAATTAGACTAATCAACATTTGAGTGAGACTTTTGCAAAGCAAAACAAAACAAAAAAATGAGAGTAATGAAATACATCATTGCAATAACTGCAATATTTCTTTTAGTTCAGGCAAACATCATCTTGAATCATACCCAGACCAAATGCATTAAAATGTGCTAAATGTCATTGTCCTCTCTCCTCATGTCTTGCTCTTTATGTCTAAATGGCAATGAAGCTGCAGCAGCTGTAGTGCCAACAACCTGTATGGCTGTCAACAATAAAATAAAGTGAAGCTCTAAGTGCATACTGAATAATATGAATACATGTAAAATTGAGTGTTAATTCTAAACAGAATACAATTATGTAATTGATTGACAGACAGGATAACAGTTAAGATTATCAAGGAAGATTAAACACATACAGATAAAACACTTGGGAACGCTACCAGCATTTATGCACTCTGAACAGATGTGTTGAATCACTGATTATGGGGCGTGGCATCACAGATGGAGTGGCGTATGCCAAAGGCTAAAGGAAAGACAAGAGGCTCAAGTGAACATTTTAAAGTGTGTGTTTCTCCCTGCCCGCATTTTATTACACGTGTGGATACATACACGCTATGCTCTTGAGGGGGCTGACTGTCTGCACTGTGAGTTGCTAGGGATGCGGGTGCGTCGCTCCAGGAGGGCTCTCTTTGAGGAGGGAACCTCACTAGCATTCCTCACAGTCCTGCTTCTGCTGAGGCAGAACAGCGGCTGCATTCTTGGTGTTCACAGATGGCCTTGATGGAGGGAATTGAGACAGGCTCTTATTCTTCACCTGTCAGGTCCTCCCTTTCTGTGGGTTTGAAAGCACACTCTGTGGTTTCTTCCTATCAGGGAAAAGGATCAGGATATTGAAAGTGTTGAGCAGTCTGTGTCTCATTATAATAATCTTCTGCCAAGCTTAGCATTGATTAGCCTGCTAATGTGCCTTTGTCTCATTCTTTTAGATGAAAGATTCTTTGCCAGCAAGTCAGCTCCTCCATGCCGGAGCTTGCCTTTCTTCCCTGACCTCCATAGAGAGGTTGCTAAGTCCTGGAATAGGCTGTATTCTTCTCGTCTCTTTACTCCTGCCTCCCATTTGTAGGCCTCTGCGTCCCTGCATACTGTGGGCATGCTGCAGGCTTATCAGGCTGAACTGCTCAGGGGAATGGATGAGAGCGGCGAGGTCACATCAGAGGATGTGACTGAATTAAGGAAGACAGCTGATATTTTTCTGCGTGCCACCAAGGAGGCCGCTTGTGCTATTGCACGGCCTATGGCAGCCCTGGTGGCTGCAGAACATAGTCAGATCCAATTACTGGTTTGTCACCATAGAATTGAAGTACACCTATACCTATTTCCACATCCCCATCCTTCCTCACAGGAAGTTCTTGAGGTTTGTATTGAAACCTACAAACATCAGGGTACGGGGGCAAAACCGACCAATATTGAGTACTTCCATTTGGCCTTGCTTTTTCCCCACGCACTTTCACGAAATGCATAGATGCAGCCCTGGCCCCTCTAAGGCTGCAGGGAATCTACATAATGAATTACATTGACTATTGGTTAATTCTAGCTCCTTCAGAGGATCTGCATTTCGACATTGAGATGTCATTCTTGCCCACATGAAAGTCTGGGGTTCAGATTAAATCCTGAGAAGATCAGTGTTGGGAGATCTTGGTTGCTGTGTCATGCTAGCGACAGATGCATCCCTTACTGGCTGGGGTGCAGTCATGAATGGCCTGCTTGGCCCAAGGGCTTTGGGAACCTCGCCATCTTACCTGGCATATAAATCACCTATGAAATGCTTGCTGTGCTTTAGGCTCTAAAATTCTTTCTCCAGGTCCTGAGACACCATCACGTGTTGGTCCGACAACACGTCATATACGAGACACCAGAAAGGTCTGCAGTCATGCCCTCTTTACAGATCCTGATTCTTCTTTACAGGTGCATAAGATCCTGGTTTGGTCACAGGGGAAGCTTGGCTTGTGGAGAACAGCTTATATCCCCTGTCGATGCAATGTGGGAGCAGACATACTGTTGAGGCAAGGCCTGAGGCCCAGAGAATGGAGACTTCACCCTGATGTGGTGAAACAGATTTGGAGAACTTATGGGCAAGCCCAGGTGGACCTCTTTGCCTCTTAAGAGACTGCGCAATGTCCCGTCTTGTTCTCTCTAGTTCATCCAGCTCCTCTGGGACTGGATGCATGTTTCAGGTGTGGCCAAGGCTATGCCTCTATGCATTTCCTCCAATTGCCTTGCTCCCAGGAGTTCGCGGTATCTGTGCCCCATACTGGCCAAGCCGAGTGTGGTTCTTGGATCTTGTATCTCTCCTAGATGGCTCTCCATGGCAGGGGTAGACACCCTTTAGTCATATGTTTCCTCCACAGTGTGATGAGGCTTTGGCCTCGAGTGGGATCTCGAGTTCCTTCGTGGAACTTGGCTGTGGTACTAGAAGCTTTATGTGGTCCTTCTTTTGAGCCTATTTCCGAGATTGGAAACCAAGGCTTACTCTACTCGGGGTATGGCAGGGCCTTAGACCTTTCTTGACATAGGGCAGGCGTCCCCTCACTATGGCAGTTGGCATCTCATTCCCATAGCATTTCGACGCCGCTCGAGTTCCTGAAAAGGAACGTCTCAGGTTGCGTATGTAATCCTGGTTCCCTGAAGGGAACAAGACACTGCATCTCAAGGCCATACCTCAGGCACCACCTGCCTGCACTTGCTTCTTTCAGGTTCAAAGCTAACCCAAGTAGCGCAACACACGTGCCTTCATAGCTTCCTGGTCATGACGTCACCCCGTCTGTGATGTCACACCCTGTAATCAGTGATTCACACTCTGAACACACCTGTTAAGAGTGCATAAATACCCATAGTGTTTCGACGCAGCGTCTTGTTCCCTTCAGGGAACCAGGGTTACATACGTGACCTGAGACGTTTTGCCCATTGCTTACACACTAAAACCAAATACTTAGACCAAAGCCTCAATACTTAAACTTCTTGTAGCTTACCTTAAACACAGTGTAACATTGTCAGCTTTGCACTTTGTCTACAATTCTGTTACACATTACACACATTTTCTTACATTAGACACTGTTCAAAAACAAAATCACCTGTTATAATTGGGAAAACAGTTGTTCGAAAAACAAAACCCATCTGGTAATTGTAGGCACCTACATACACTTGAAAAACACTTGAAAGCACAGAAAACAAAACAACAATCGGTCTGAGCCTTAGCACTAGAAATAGGCCTCAGTGGAAGAGGCTTGTGGAGACATTCAAGTGGGATCAATCCAAGGGTGGATTCAGCACACAAGGCAATATTTTTCCCCAATTTGTCCCTAGCTCGTGAGGACATTGCCTGTGCTGTTGATAAAGTCTTGCGGCCAGACCCAAACAGAAGGTGTGATCCATAAGCCAACCAACCCCAAATCTCCACTCCCCACAAACATACACATATGCATACACACCAAACAAGTATGTTTCCCCCCATAGCAGTTTATACAGTAATTGTTTTGTTTCTTTTTACTTTTGTTTTGTTGCTAAATTTAATTATTTGTGATTAAAATGTTCATTATTTTTGTAAGAATGTTTGTTTTTTTTGTAAAAAAAACTGTGATTACAACAGAAATTTGAGTTTTACAGACCACTGAGAACACTGAGTCTGAGCAAATGACAGTAAAATAACAACACAAAGACTGCAGTTTTTTATATAAATCCCATCAGTGTTTAGCTGGTGATATGAAAGAGTAATTCAAATGGTGCTTGTGTGTATGGTTTGTTGCAAGAATTTAATTTTTAGAAAAGAATGTTAAGTTTTGATTACAGTGTTTCATTTTGGCATAGATGCGAGTTGTTACAGTTGTTTATGGTTGTTTATACATTGCAATGCAAATTAGATGACACAGGGTCAGGTTTAGGGTTAGCTAAACCCTGAACTCAAGAAGCAAACCACATATCCACAATCATAAGCACAAAATCAGCCTAACACGTTTTGCAAAACATTACACACAGTGATTTGCAAAACATTACAAACAGTGAAGTACACATTGTGATGTCACATCCTTTCGTTACAAAGCTCAGGCTTTTACATATGAACACATTACCACACCTATGAACAAATTGGATAAAGCCACCCACCAGGTGTAAACACACCATTCAGGTGGGTATAAGCGCTACTAAAAGGCACCTGAGTCCACCTGTCTTTACAGTACTTTACTGTAACAAAAATGGAAGAAGCTAGAAGAAGAGGGAGCTAGAAGAACATGTTGATTGAGTAAATTGCAATTGGGGATAACATCATGCTTTCTGTTTGGGTCTGCAAATTATTTTCGTGAGAAGGGGGAAGTGAGACCCCTATGTCATAATGCGTCATAATGTGCACTTTTCCAGATCGAGCCATTTTCTGGCACACATTTTCAAAACATAAAAATATTTAGAATGGAGTGTCTAAAACTATTCCTATGTTCTTTAAGGCGGATATAATGCCGTTTTCCGAGTCAAGTCAAGAAAAAATCGTATTATGTCTCCTTTAACATGAAACCCCACACTCAAAACATTAACAGAATTAAACAATCTTTAAATGAATTATAAAAAATGCTTAACATCGCTACAATATAATTTTTTCTTCGTTTCATTTTATTAAAATTTCTAAGATGTTTCTCAAAAAATACTGAACGTCATAGATGTAAGTTTTACGAAGAAAAAAACTCTAGAGAACGCTGATGGCTTTTGTACTTTTTGCCAGAAGGTGTCAGTAATGCTCCATGTCCAAACTCGGACCTGGAGAAGCCATAGCAGACGGTAATTACTGTTGCAGAACGATTAGTAAAATATACTAATTCATAGGTTAATATAGGTTATTAAAGATAAATTTTAAAATGAAATGAAAGTATTTATAAACACACTTTTTATTATTTATTATAAAACACGTTTTATTAATGAACTTGGAGCAATCAAAACTAAGCTTGCATTTAAACAACTGTCAAAACAATCTTGACATTTTGAGATCCAGTTAAATCATAAATAAAAATACTATCATAATTTACTCAGCCTCATGTTTGTTTCAAATTTGAGTTTTTCTCTGTTGAAAATCTTTTTTTTAAAGAATGTAGATAACCAAACAGCTGTTGAGTTTCATTAACTGATAAATGAGTTTCAAATGACAATTTTTAAGTTCCACCCTTTTACCTGCTCCAAAGCTAAAGAGGTGTAGTCACACTACAAAGTACTCATATCACACCTTGTTGCTGCTGTATTCGTATATGTCTCCGTAGACTTTTTGCATGCTGAAAGTCTAGTATGACCATACTCTAATCAAACACGACAGGACAATGGAATTATAAATAAAATATTGTTTAAATTATTGTGACACATGGAATTATAATTTGTCATGGAATAAACTTGAGTTGTGCAACCACTTGGACGTATACTTAAAATTACTATATTAATATACTAAATTAATATATATTAATATATTAAATATTAATATATTAAAATTACTATACTATATTAATATTTTTTAATATATTTAAAAAAACATTTTCGACATCTGCTATAAATTAGACACTGTTGCTTTCATTATGACTATTAAAATCTTGACCAATTATATACCAGCCCAAAATAGAAATAAATAAATTCTTTTAATGACACGAATCAATCGGTATATGATCTATCAACCTCGAAGATGCATAAAAGGAAACCGGATCTAAAATAGATTCTGCTGTAGATTTTTCAAAAAATGTCGCTGTCGGCGTTTAAAATATATGTTGCACATACCAAAGATAGGTATCGCATTTGGTTTGGTTAGGACACTGCATGGACTGTAAACACGAAAACAATGGGGTGATTATTTCTAAATAGAACACAATATGTACAATATGCTTACCTGATGTTATTTTAGAGCAATGTCTTTGAACACTATATACATAAATATTAGTTTTATACACCTTCTGTTCTCTTTGTTTTAAAGAATGTTTCTTGGACTGTTCTTTTGGTCATTTTGAAAAGTGCGAAATATGTATGTATGTAAGTTGGATGAGTTCTTGCGCTGCTCCTTACTTAGCTTTGATTGTCCATAATATTGATTATATAAAAAAGGGGGGGGGGGGTTTACAGAGGGATGCTTTGGCATTTTTCTCAAAAAGAAAAATGCCACGCCCTCAAATCTCCCCTCAATTCGAGCCCTGATTGTAATCACATTTTACCAAGTTAAAAGTAGGATCTGTATTTCATAGGGTTTCCACACCTTCTGACTGACTGTCCATAATTTGCTTTTCTTACTGTTTGTCAGTAACAGTATTTTTGTTAATTTTTTTTATTTATTTACATTAAGTCTTTCTTGATGGTAAAACAGTATAACTAGAAACATTAACTACAGACATTTTCAAGGCTTTTCAACAGCCTTTTGGATTCCCCGTGTAATTTAAGAAAAAAGCAAACATACACTTGCAAATAAAAGTTGCTCTCTTGATAAAAGCAAAATACTATTTGATCTATTTGAAGTAAATACAAACTTGTCATACAAATGAAGATAAAAAATAATTTTAATAGTGGCAGATGTTGGCATTTACAATTAATAATCTACAGTGGGAATTGCATTTTGCAACACAAAACACACATTTTGCAATTAGTAGGGACCAATTAGCAGCATGCAGTACTTGCGTTAACCCCCCCCCCCCCAACCTCATACCCCAACCCCACCCCCCATTTTGTTCTGCATCTCGAAAACATCTAGCATATGGATATCAAACAAAACTGCACCTGCTGAAAGATTAGTCAATATATAAAAATTAGGGCAGTGTTTTGAACTAATTGCTCAGGCAACTCTAGCTGATATAGTTTACCCCACTAATCAGTGCCAAACAATTGAATGGGGGGGTGGGGGGGTGTCCACAGTGCTTCAAACTCAACCTGAATGCATGCTTTTTTATTATTTTTGGCTGGAAAGCCTGGAAAATCTATAAAATCAGCCTTTGATCTCATCACTGGCGGTTAACCACTGAAACATTTTTATAATCCGGCTTTATTGTTCATTCACTCTTTGTGAAAGATGCTCCCATGTTCATTTTTTAAAAGGGCAAATCAACCATAATTCAGTTTATAAACTGCAGTCGGGCTGGTATGCATGGATGAATATTCATGAGGTTTCCTCAAGCTGCCACCACATGGTGATTCATTAGGCATATGTAAATATCACTCACTTTAATTGCCCCAAACTGACTCAACCTAATGTTGTCATTAGCAAATTATTACTTATTTGTCAAACTAATTGTACAGTATGGCACAAATGCAGCACCTTAACATATATGATTACAATTATAAACCTCTCTCAGAGGCTGTCTGTGAGATGTGTGCTGTCTACACTCATATGATGGATAGAAGTCTGGGTGGGTGGTAATGAGTAAAGTTAGTGAGATGCTTAGAGATGTCTGGCGTGCCACTGTTTAGATGCATGCACAAAAAATTAAAATGCCACTTCTGTGGGTCTGATCTCATGGTGGGGTTCTATAACCAACACCAGACATCATCTCTATTTTTCATTTTCTGTCACTGTCATGAAGTGAAAAAGCATTATAGTTATTATTGTGGTCTTTTACAGGATCTAATGGTGGTACTTTATCATGGAAATTGTTGTCATAATAAGAGGTCCCTCATAGAGGGACTTACTATATGTATGAAAGTGTTGCTGTAGCTGAGCTGGTAGGGCATTGCTTTAGCAAAGGTTGTGGGTCTGGTTTTCAGGGAATGCATAGGCGGAATAAACTGTCACTTTGGTAAAAGCGTCTGTTAAATGCATGAATGTAAAATGCTAAAAAATTACAATTAAATAAAGTAATGGTATAAGCATAATGTCTTGTCCACTTTTTAAAATAATTATTATCATGAATAATTTATTCAAATACAGTTTTAATCTAATGGGAACCATTTTAATAAAAAACAAAGTTATATGTATAATAGCAGAGTAATATTAATATTTCTAGTATTTGTGATGGGGAGAACTGCATTTTAATATTTATATTGAATTACTCAATTGTTTTCTTCTGATGTGGGGGACACTATTTAATTATTATGGACATTGTTTTTAAATCTCTCTTGGTAATGAGATTACCAGGAATATTCATGATATTTGTAATACTTGTCTAGTATTTCAATCTATGATAACTAAACCGACAGAACTTGAAGGTAATTAGACACTGTCATCTGTCAGAGCCGTTCACAACATGAATGTTTAGTAGTCAAAGCATGATCACAGATTTATGGCAATAAGACTTCCACTGACCCAGCAGACTCTGGTTTGCTGCTGGTTTGATTGATTCATAGGGAAATTTATTTAGATAGACACAGACAGCATTAGACCTGAGAATGATTTTGTCTATTGTTTAGTCTTTAATATGTCTTTAAATTTCTTCTCACTTGACATTACCAGACCCTGTACATACAGTGTGTTTATTTGTTAGTTTTTTCATGGAATTTTTGAGTTTTGTTCAGTCCAACAAGTGGAATAAAACAGCACCAGCAAAAAGTATGCTTTTGCAATAGCTAAATGACTTTCCACAATTGCTGTGAACATATTGTATAATACCCATTGTTTAAACATGCACAAATAAACGGTATATGCACATTAAAGTAGGATTAAATCATTTTAATTTATTCTGAGGTTGTGTAAATGACAGTTTTCTGATTAATCCAGGCATATTCCATTTGACTTATTCAGATGTCTTAAAACCCATAATATTATAAATAATGTCAATAGACAATATTGCCAATTAACAAAATTGTCCGTAGCATCTGCATTTTCCTTGTGCAGTGGGCCTTGCCATACACATCCCTTTACCATTCCTTACTCCCTCCTTCCTGCAGATACAATTTATGTATTTTTACAGCTTCACAATAAAACTGTTCAGAGTTTTTTATGGGACCAGTTGTGCCTACTGCAACAAGCATGACAAAACAGTGATGGACAAACAAGAAAGTGAAAGGCTGGAGAGAGAGGGTAAAAAGCTAATAAAGCAATGTGATAGATGTGGACCTCTTCCCCCAAAGGCTTCCTCACCATGTAAATTGGCCCAGACAATGCATTATGGATAAGGCGTTTGAGATTATAGCTTGTTAATGTGTTGCCCCCTCCTTCTCTGCTTTTGGCTCTCTCTGCTAGTGAGCAGACAGGGACATGACCACCTCATTGTCAGGGCACGTGGGTCTTTAGGTGCAGATGGGGCAGTATGGGGGGTTCCTGTGCTGCAATCTGCCAAGCAATACAGCAGCAGAATCTGTATGTTACTGTGTGGTGACTATGTATGGTCGGGTAGAGGCTGAGCTGACAAGCAGTCAGCAGGGACAGGACTATAGCCATATGCCTCCCCACCATCCTTCCTCCCTCCAAAAGAGCCCATGAGTTCCATGTAGCCCTGGTGTCCTCAGAGACCACAGACCATCTGTTTAAGGGTGAGGCATGCTTATGGCCCATGGTGGGTGTGAACTGGGATTATGGATGCTCAGGCCTCCATAAAGAGTGGATGGATGGTGTCTTAAAGATAACACTCAGTTATCTGCATCATTGTTTTTATAATGATCCTGGAGAAAATGATTTTAAGTTCAGAGGCCTACAGAGAACAGAAGTACTGTGCCTTTACTTGTCCATCAGTGTGAAAATCAAAGGAATGAGGAATTGGAGAAAGCACCTGCCTCACACACACACATTTGAGATCAACATTTTCCCCCAGATGAGATTGATAAATTATCTTTTAAAATATACAATGTTCAAACAGCTGGATGCAGGGGGATATCACATCTTTTCCAGTTACTGATTACTGGACAAAAACTTTTTATTTTATTATGGTTTGATTACAGCTTCAAAACCTAGTTATTCATTATTTGTGTTAAAAATTTGGGCTAAAACACCTTTTAGGCTTAAGCTAATTGCTGTAATGCAAATTGTTGATTAATCATCCCATACCTAATCGTGAACCTTAATTGTGCACTAAGAGGCACATATTATACTATAATTGTGTTTGTTTAATTAAAAGTTGGGTTTAAGTTTGTAGCTCATTTTCATAAATAATTAAAATGAAGTTAAAATGATGTGATAATTAAAATGAAGACTATTAGACCGTTCCAGCCTCCCCCAACATTTCCAGTTAATGCTTAGGTTGTGTTGATGTGATGAAATTTTTGTGCCATATGCTAGCAAAGCTAGACACCTTCATTTACCCAAACAACTTTACTGCAGGTCTTTACAGCAACATCATTTTGGCTTGTTTATCCAACGCGTCTGTTAATATAATTTATTGCACTGCTTTGCGCTTCTTGTCGCACTAAAGACAAAGGCATACGATATGCTAATGCCTTTGTCAGCCTAACTTTGCAGCAGTAAAATAAAACATTTGTGTTTGATAGAGCCCATAATAAAGCAGGCATTAACATTCTAAATGTGTACAAATAAAAAGATGGGGAAAAAAGCAATTCAAACTGTTGGCAAGTTAAATACATGGCTACATAACCATAATTGTACTGAACAATGATATTAAACAGCTTAACCTCTATATCCAGAAATTAAACTTACAACAAGCTTTAAACTCTTGCTTGTATCTAGCTGAAAATGCTAAGCTTCCTGAGACTTCTTGCACCAACTGACCTAAACTAGTCAAATCAAGAACTTATTTATGGGACACATAGATTTGTCAACATTGGCATCAGTATCAGGTACAAAATGTTCAAACTTTGAAAAAATGTTGAAAAAATTCAAATTAAACTTGTTCAAAATAATACCAAATAATGGTATTGCTGTTTTGACCAAACTGTTGTTTAAGACACTAAAGTATTTAGTATTTTTCTTACTCATGAACAACAAAAAACAGGATGGACAGATAACATTTACTAGGTAAAATGTGCTCTGTTTATCCTTGTTGAACCTGATTGTATTATTGTTGTATAATTAGAGTGTTTTTTGGATGGACTAAAAGCTTTGCAATGTGTAGATTTTGTTTTCACCATACCATGAATGTGTGTTTGTTGTGTCTGGCATTGTGTGTTCCCCCGCTATGGCTAAGGCATGGTGCCTGCACCACCCTTGTCCTATTAATATGAAAATAAGGCTGGCGTGACAGGTGGTCTTACAACCACTACAAATAATTTTTCTCAATTAGCTGATGGGCTGTCAATATGTGGGTAGCCCCTTAAAGCATGCAGAGCCCAGTCCTGGGAGGCAGTAATGCCCTGTTTTCAACTGTAGATGAGAGGGGTGGTGACAGGGGCCTTGATGACCCTTTTGAGGCTCTAGAACACATGCTGTGAGTGACTTTAAGATTACCTTTACTTTCAGTGTGAAATATACGTTTATTAATCAAGCAAAGAAAAAAGCCAGAACAAAAAACACACAAAAAAAATAATAATTTGAAAAAAAAAAAAAGGTTTCAAAAGTTTTAAGCTTAACAAAACTTTTGTTTTGCTTTCTGTTTTTTGGCAAAAAAAGCTTTTTGTTTGCTTTTCGTCAGAAACCATTTTTTTATACGAAACAGACACCCGCTGCATTCTACATGCCACTGACAAAGAGATAAACTTTTATTAACTTTTAAACTTTTTGTTAAAAATCATTACAATACAACTTATGATCTGTCAATACAACTTGCTGTACTGAATTTTAAACAATTTTGTGAGAAGAGTGACTTCTCTTCCAACCACAGACAGTGGTTCCCATCACGTTCAGTTCTTGCAATCAAAACTTTTTGATTAAAAGAAAAGATTTTTTCTGCAAGCAGAAGTTTTGAAATGAGCTTTGATTTGATTAAGTTTCTCAATTTTTGTTTTCAAATCTTATTTTTCTGCTTTAAAACTATATATTTTTTATGATTGTTTTAGGGGGGCAGTTTTGGTCTACTGGTTAAGGAGTAAGGCATGTAATTAGTAGGTTGCTGGTTTGATTCCGGCAGGTAGCAACTGAAGTGCCTTTGAGCAAGGTACGTAACCCCCGATTTCTCCCCTCGCGCTGAAGGGATAGTGGCCCACTCCTCTCTGTGTGTGTGTGTGTTCGCAGTGTGTGTTTACTCCTCATAAAGGATGGGTTAAATGCAGAGGTCACATTTTGGTAATGGGTAACCGTAACTGACAAATACATGTCACTTTCACTTCACTTTTTGTTTGGCTTTTTTTCTTCTCTCCCCCCTGGCTCCCGTTGATGTCAGCGGGAGCCACTATGAGCTCCTTTGTCTTACTGACATTGAGGAGGAGGTTGTTCCTCTGGCACCATTCCTCTAGAGTCCTAATCTCCTCCAGGTAGGCCATCTCATTGTTGTCAGAGATGTTGTCACAATGGTGCTGTTAGCAAACTTTATGATGTTGGTGGAGTCGGTAGTGGGGCCTGTGTTTAAAAAAAACTGTAGGGTTAAGTGGTGAGCTACTCTACTCCCTACCCTACCCTATTCCCCTAGGGATCTGCACACAATCTACAGCAAGCAGTGCTGGACCAAGGCCAGGAAGATTGTGAAAGACCTCAGCTATCCCAACAACAGTCTTTTCTTACTGTTGAGGTCAGGGAGGCGCTTCTGCTCCCTGAAGACCAACACTGAGAGACTAAGGAGGAGCTTCTTCCTGCATAGAACTCTACATAGAACTCAATAACATTGTACATTTGCTCATTTATCTTATTATTGCATTTTTTTTATCATTGCACATTTGTCGTTGTTATTGTTTATATTATATTTTTATATTTTGTATTATAGTACCTTGAATTTACTATAAGTCACTTATAAGCATCTGCCGAATATGTAAATCTATATTATAATGAGGGGAATATATTATAATGAAAGTAATATATTATAGTGCAGGTGATATATTACAGAGAGTGTGATTTATCACACTGAGGGTGAAGTAACAGTGAGGGGATGTATTACAGTGAAAGTTATATTTTTTGTATTGAGGGTAATATATCACAGTGAGGGTACTATATTACAGTGCTGGGGCTATTTCACAGTGAGGCCGATATATCACTGTGAGGAGGATGTATTAAAGTGTTATTGCTGAATATTTGGCTTATGTGTTTTGCCCTTTAATGATCCTGTTAATTGTCATAATGCTGTTACTGCATATTGCAAATTTCAGAATTTAAGAATTGACTCCCCCTTAATTCGTAATTGTGAATTTGAATAAAATTCACACCGCACTTAAAGGTATGCTATTCTTATGGTTTTCTACAGTGTCCCTTTAACTAAATGTTAATGCATAGTTTTTTTTAATTAAATTCAATATTTAATTCTTAACAGGTCTGTCTGTCTGAAGGCCTATAACATCTTCAAACCTTTAATTTGTGTAAACCTTCAAACATCACTTAATTTTACATATATGCTAAAATAGTTTAAGTAAAAATAGTTTTTGCTAAAACTGTTCAAATTTTAGTTAATTTAATTTGTTTACTGAAGAAATACGTATAAAATATGCATTATATTGTGAGTTTGTTAGACATTGTCTATATGATCTGTTGTATAGAAAAGAGCTGTGTTTCTTCTGCCTTTTATTCCAAGGTATTTTTACAACATTTACAAAAATACAACATTTTCATTATTTTTTATTAAGAAAGGTAGCTTGAATTCCTTAAGAAAGGAATATTTTTAATGTTAAGAAATCAGTCCCTGAACTAAACTGACACAGAACTTGCTGGAGTTCTGGAATCTGGGTGGGTATTCTTGATTGTCTCCCATTGAAGGAGGGATCTTTTAATGGGAGACAGTCCAGTGGCACAATTTAGGCATGCTCTGATAAAGTTTTAACCCTCCCTTTGGTTTTACTGGGTTAACAGGGGCTGAAGAGGGCTTGGCCCTCTGAATGACAGTCATCAAGAATAGGTCATAACACAGCAGAGGTTTGTGGTGTTGGCAAGATAAAGAAAAATACAATTAGATTGTGCCTGATGCATCTCAGGCTACACGTATGGACCATTTTTTGGCCTTGTTGTCTGCTGTGTGAGAGCTTGGTGCTGGTGTGCAGGAGGAACATCAAGGTGTGTGATTTTTATTTTTTTGTGCCGCTCACCTTTCAGCCCAATGGCTAATCTGTAATTCATGAAAAAACTGCCCCCATGTTGACTTGCACAATGGCAGTGAATGAAAAGGCCAGCTCATCTCTCCATACATGTAACCTTTTGGACACAAAGCATACTCCCCTGCATCCAGCTTTACTGTAAAACTTACATATTAAACTCTTCTTCTGGTTTCCCATATTGATATAACCTTTATGCAAGCCTTTATTTTCTGGTCATGTGCACCCAATAGAAGGAAGCAAACCAGACACAGAGTGACACACAAAGCAGAATGGAGGCTACCAGGCTCAAACTGAGCCTGAAAGGAGACAGTTAAAATGAGACAGCAAATAGCTGGTAGTGTCCCAGTTGATATGATTGTGAGCCAACCTTGCAGAGTTTGGCTTTCACTGGTTTAGGTCCAGGCATGCCTTAAATCGTTAGACATGTTGGCCATCTGGCACATTTTAGCCTCTTGTGGAGAACTGTTGTAGAAATGCAGGTGTCTTAGTGGCTACTGAAGGTAAACAAAATAATGCTACATTACAAGCTGTGTGGCATTAAGCTAGTCTACTTTAATCCATTTATGGTCAGATTTAACATTGTCTTAAAAACATTTGACAAAACTTAAAAACATTTGACAATCTATAAAATAAAGTTTTGCCAGGTGTATTTCTTGGAAACAAATATTCAGTAAAGTTTCAATAATTATTTATTTGTCTGCTTGTTGTACATCTGCTAGTTTGTTTTTAAACATCCATTGTCTACCAAAAATATTACAAGAATTAAAGGATCAACATTATTTTGTGTTAATCTCTCAACAGGAGATAAGTCATATTTTAGAGAAAATCTTGTTCTAATTTATAATGCACTAATACATTTAATTTCAGGGGAATTTATGACATTGAATGGCAGCTTTAAAAATAAACTAATTGTTGCAAGAGCAACTACAACTTCAAAAGATTTAAATTTTTAAGGCGTAACATAAAAGTGTTTTTAGCTGAAATATTTATTTTAATCATTTTGTCAAATTAATGCAAATGCCTTCTTTGAGGCAAATAACCCTAAAATATTACCCCACATTTATTGTACATTCTTACATGCTCTGTTATTAGTGAGCTTTAATTGTTTGATCATAAGAATAATTAAATATTTAAAATTTCAAGGTTTCAAGGGTTAACGTTTCATTGATATTCATTTTTTGTAAAGAAAAAAAATTGAGCAGACACAAAGTGTTTTTGTCAAAAGATGCTATGTTATTTACTAAATTTAATAAAACTAAAGAGATTATCTAATTGGTTGTATCTGATGAAAAGAGATCCAACACAGTGTCTATATAAAAAAGATTGTTGAAAGAATGAGTGTGCTTGTTTCTTGTGTCAAAAACAAAATCTGAAATCTTTTAATTCATAATAAAACAATAATAAAAATAAATAACAAAACAAACATGTAATAATAAATGTTTGTTTTAATAATTATACAAACATAGCATATCAACTGGAAAATACAGAATGTGTAGAGAATAAAAATTACAACTGCTAAAGAATCTACTGAATATAAGTTGTACTGTATGAACACAAATAATAAATATTAATCAAATCAATAAAAAATTTACTTCTCATTTTAACTACAAATTTATACAATGATTTCTACAGGATTTTCTGTTTTCTCAGGCTGCTAATGCAGAGCATTTTACAATGGACAAGCAGTAAATAAGACAAGCACTGGCTGACAGGGCGATGTAATCCAGGACTCTAGCATGTCACCTATTGTCTGAGAGTGCTGGGCCCCTGCAGGGGTTGAACCTTTACTCAGCCGTGCAGTTCTGTCAGTGAGCCAAAAGCAAATTACAGTGTATTTAATGTATGCATATTTTTATCAGTACTTGTATTTTTTAATGTTGCAAAAATTGGCAAAGCATGGCACAACATGTTACATTAACACTTACATTTGTATAGTTCAAAACATAATGAAATTACCCAGGGGTGTATAGGTATAAACTGTGCACTTATGCTATATAAAGGCTATAATAAATAAGCTATAATAAATAAGCTAAATTGGATGCAAACAAAGAACAACTACCAACAAAACACTGCACTGCTGCCCTAAACTAAGTCTTTTTCAGTCTTTTTCTTTTTCTAAGTTTTAAGATCAGTAGAATGTCGGAGGATTTAAGTGTGTGTATGAAGGGGTCTTCTTGCTGTTTGGGTTTTCTACTCTGAGCAGCAGTGAATAAATGAGACACTGTCACCACACTACATCCCTGTAATGGCAATATCATCCCTCCAAACCCCTATCCCCGCCCCACTTCCATGCATTTTTCCACATTGGCTGGATTATAACACTTTTACTTAAATCTATGTGTTTGCCCCCACAGACAAAGAGACACTTGGAGACAGGATTAGTAGGATTAAAAGGGATTCACATATGCCCGGTTCAAGCAATTGGTATTTAAAGCTTTACACTTTCAAATGCCACCCAGAGAGAGAAAAGCAGTCTCAAGCTTTCTTTGCATTGCAACACTTTTATGAGAAACAATTTTCTTTCAACTTTCATCAGCTAATACAGGTTTTTACTTTTTCAGTATGATATTCTGTATTTTTATTGCTGTGAAAACCACTAAGTCTAGAGATGGTGGACTCAGCTCTCCTGAGATTGGGATTCCTGTCTGTAATCAAATTGAAAATATAAGTCTCTTAATTATCTACAAAAATACAAAATAGAAAATGTTATTTTGTGATAAAAAATGTGATATATATTACCTATGCCCTTCTTGTAATGCATAACTGAACTGCTTAAAAATCACTCAAAACATATTTATAAGTAAAATCAAAACTGTTAAATACTGTTATTTTATTGTAAATTCTTTTAGATACCAGTGTGTATAAATACTTTTTTAATTAAAATTACCATTTCTATTGCTATGTAATATATTTTAGGTTGCATATTTCAAGTTGTTTGACCACATTGACTCTATTAGTCAAAATGTCTATTAGTGGGGCCTATTAGTCAGACTGCTTTTCTGATAAACTGCAAACTGCCTTATCATTTAATTGTATATGTTGTCATAGTTAACTGATAGTTAATGGGCAGCTAGACTGAAAGATTTGTTATAGGTATTTGTTATAGGTATTTGTTATAGATTATTTTCAATTTTTGTCATTTTTGTTTTTTTACAATTATATACATATGTAGTGTTTTGTACATATGTACTACACTCTGAATTTACTTAGCATATAAAGTGTAGACAAATACGTGATTAAAAAAAATAGAACACACACTGTGAAACACAGCGAGGACATAAAATTCGACTGCCATAAAAAATTACAATATTGTTTCCATTGCAATATAGTTTACAATAAGTAATAAACTTTATGTAAAGATAAACCGAACGAAGTTAAATAAATATACAAGTTTACATTTTTAAGCCATTTCATGACATTTCAAATTTATAATGAAGTTTACATTGACTGCCTGCTGATCCTGAGACAATGTTAATAAACAAATATAATAAAATAATAACCAAACCAACGTTATTAATAAATGTGACTATTATTGTACTATGTAGGTAAAATAAGTAGTGACTTCAAAATGTTGTATATTTGTACATTTACATGCATTATCCATAAAATGTAATGAATGTCCACCGAAAAATTATTTAGTGGTCAAACATTTCAAGTTGATTAAATTTTCAAAGTTGTAGAGGCTACAGCCTCTGGGCTGGAGTCTCCCCATCGTGTCTTTAAGATGAATACGAATAGACGCTCCCATGGTCAATAGGATAGTCAAAGCACCGCTCTAGATAATGCTGGCGTCAAAACCGTTATGAATAGACGAGCTTTTGTTTAGCCCCTCTCAAGCGGTACTATAAATACAGAGGACTGTGATGCGTTGCCACAGAGCAAGAGTTGCACCTCAATCCGAAATTAAGCCAGGCAACACGGCCTTGGTCTGTAAGGAAACTATTGCAAGGAAAAGGCTCCAGTGGGATAAATCAGGTGATCAGGCAGAAGTGACTTAAAATAAAAACAGCCCAAGAAAAACAACCTCCTACCCAAGCGCATTCATAAAATGAATTCAGACTCCAGCTCTAGTAGAGCTTCCTCTCCAGATATGGATGGGATGTACCTCCGCGATCATCACCACCCACAAGATGGGCGCCTGAATTCAGTGTCATCCACGCAAAGTGAGCTTATCCAGAAGATGAGGACCGAGCACATCTCCAAAACGCCCTCCGGCAGCAAGTACAAACTCAAGAAGCAAGTCACAGAGCAAGAAATTCAGCAGCTGCGCTTAAAAATCAACGGCAGAGAACGCAAGCGGATGCACGACTTAAACCTGGCGATGGACGGTCTCCGAGAGGTCATGCCGTACGCACACGGGCCGTCTGTAAGAAAACTTTCCAAAATCGCCACTCTTCTGCTGGCCAGAAACTACATACTGATGCTGACAAGCTCTCTTGACGAGATGAAGAGGCTGGTGGGAGAAATTTACGGCGGTCACCATTCGGCGTTTCACTGCGGGACAGTGAGCCACACCGGTGCGCATTCGGCGAACATGGCGCACCAGGTGCATCCTCTTCTCGGGAGCGCGCTGTCCTCTTCAACCTCCTCTACGCTGTCTACCACTTTACCAGGACTTACTTCCATCAGGGCGCCACACTCTTTGATGAAAAACACCCCTACGTCTCCACTACAACTCGGGGGTAGTTTTCAGCACTGGGCAGGCTTGCCTTGCCCATGCACTATTTGCCAGGTGCCTTTACCCCCTCACATTCCCATCACTTCAACAGCACTGACAAGGCTTTCAACAGAAAACAAGGAAGTGATGAAGTGAATGCAATGTGACACGAAGTCGTGTCTGTGTACTTTAAATTATAAATGGACGAACTAAGTGTTTAGCATGATATGTGTGTATGTTTGCTTTAACCTTACAAATTCAGACTTCGTCCTTGAAACAAGGATCTCATCAAATAATGTAAGGTAACACATTTATAATTATGGAGTACTGTATGTAATACAGTTAATAATGTTAGAGTGCTGCGCAGGGCTCTGTGCTCACCCACTGTAAATAGTTTTATTTGAGGTGGAATTTAAGTTGCCCTGGAAACGAAAGCACTTCCCTTGAGAAAATAGTTTGGGCTAAAATAGTCACTGCACAGTATTTTATACTGTAAACTGTAAATACTGTAATATTTTATACTGTGAGCAAAATATTTCTCAAAATATTCCTAGGATTCTCCTACAAACAATGGTAAACGCTTTCAAAATCTTTCATAACCAGCTCTAGTGACTATAGTATTAAGGTGGAAACTAAGTACCACGATGAATTTAGGTAATGTTCAGCAAGGCATGGTTGAACATGTTTATGCGGGAGAGTTGCATGCATGTATCTTTATGAAAAGGGATATAAAAAGGGGTACAGTGTTAATACTAAACCTTGTTTTATTCATCCCGTCTCAGCCAAAACAATAGTTAAACTCTCAGTCGTGTGTTTTTGTGTCGTGCATTTTTTTAAATTCCCAAGCATGGCATCTTGTTCCAATAACATAGAGCATGTGTTATTTCATTGTTGTTCTAGGAAAATGTTGTATTCTAGGGAGATTGCCGTGATCTTTATTTTTGTACATCTTTGTTGACAAATGAGATATTTATTATTGCCCAATGTTTCTGAATGAAATTTTAATAAAACGTTAAGATATAAATAATCTGTTTGCCTTTGCCCAGATATAAACTATAGAGTGTATAACCTGTTATGTATGTTAAATTTATTGTGCCTTATGTAGTTAATGCAGTTTTAATTAAAACAATACTTAGCAAAAATGCCAAAGGGTACATGCAAAAGGTTATATTTAATTAAAAAAAAAATAAGTTAATTTCATGTTCATGTTGAAAAAAAAGAATACATTGTCTTGGTCAGTATAAAGCAGTAAATAATTTAGTTATTTTATTAGCCTAAGTAATTAATCAAATTTCAATACACAATTATAATGTGTAGTTCAACATTTGCAGGTTTTTCTGATTTTTTAAAAAGTATTAAATCCATTAGTCTTGTGTAATAAAGACATTCTAGTTATTTAAAGAATAAGTACACTTTAAAAATAAATACAACCAAAGATATAAACTAATTCTACATGCACACAATAACAAATGGTGAAAATGAGACACAGGAACATTATTGTTGTTATTATTATTATTATTAGTAGTAGTAGTAGTAGTAGTAACAGTAGTAGTAGTAGTATTGTTGTTGTTATTTGTCATTATTATACATTAGACTAATAATTCAGTACAATTAGGTAAAACAACTGTTTGAAGGGACAGTTTATTACTCTTATAATATTTTATGTTTGTATTAAAGGTTTTTTATTGATTAAATTTGATTAATCCATTTCATGAATTTTATATTGACTTGAAACTAAATATTTGCTTTTTAAAAGATAAAAACAACAATATTAATTAACACAATTATACGTAATTAAACAATGTTTGCTTTCCAATAGGAGAATATTTCCTAGGAATCAGGAGGAGAACAAAATCATTAAATTGCTTTGAGCACATTTGAAACACAAAGGCAATCCCCTGGGTCCTTTTATAGACTCAGTGCAGATAAGATAGGGAGCAGCTGAATGTATGTTTGTGGAGATTACAAGTTAATTGTTCATTTGGGAATGGTAGAAGAAAACATCAGAGAGAGTGTTTGGATTACAGGACCCTAAATGCAGAAGATTATATATTCAGGGTTCTATTCTTGTGAGATGTAAATGAGGCCAAGAATTAAAAAGCCCATTGTAACTAACTCATAGAAGTAATCAGAAGAGGCTAAGCGAGAATGCTGAGCTAGATTTGGAAAGTATCATTTTGTAAACATCTCTGTAGTGTAAAGACTGTAAAATACATTCAAAAAGATAAATACAATCAAATAAATTAATGCAAGAAAACCAAAGAAGACCACAAATCATATTTCACTGTTGAATTATGTTATCAATAAATACAACAGTAGCAAACATTCTATAAATGTAGATCAAAGTATGACAAAGTATGACATTTAAATGTAATTAAAAAAGTGCTATAACAAACAGTCTTTGTAACAAAAATTTGTCAGTATAAACTGAAATTGTACCTTGTTCCAAACCTTGTTCTTGTTTGGTTTATCTTGTTATAGACTGTCTATAAATGCCCAAGCTGCAGGCCAGCAAAATAGAAAGCAGCATGTGGTTTGCAGATTTTGACTATTCAATCTCTGTCATTGGTCAAAGTCTATGTTTATGTGTTCTGTCTTCCAAAAAAGAGCAACACAGATGTAGCCAATGAAAGCATCACATGAAGCAATTCTGTCACACTTGCCTGAAAGTAAATAACATAGCTCATAGTATTTTTTACTCCACGAATCACACTTTGTTTCCTTTATTTGCTGTTTGGTGGTTAATAAACTCCATTCCTGCTTCCCAGCCATCCTGATTGTGATGATAACATGTTTGTTTACAGTTCCTTTTAAAACTTTTCTAAGAAGCATGTTTCTTAGTTAACAACAGCGGGTTAACTAAACTGACCTTAGTCCTTATTATTTGTGACATGTTTGAAAGATCTATTGTGGTGTACATTTACATTACACAGTAGGAGGATGCATAAAATTGATTGCTATTATTTTACCGATTTCACGAATGGTGTTACTTTATCGATTTCACCCAGAGGGGTCAAGCTAGATTGGAGTAGATGCCCATGCTTCTGGGTAGATTCCCCCAGCCACTGTTTAAAAGGACTTTTCATTTACAACATGACAAATGTGCAGTCTTCATCAGTGGACACACCTGTTACTGAAAACACTTGAGATTTTACACTTTTGAGAGCAGCCTTATTACCATCCAACCACTTAAAGGACCCCAACAATGGATGTGGACACTAACAATGACCCAGACCCAGGGCTAAAGAGTATCCCGTCAAAGCCAGGCTTGTGCCAGGCAACACTGGGGTCTGCAATTGAAAATAAATTTCAGTTGAATAAGGCCATGGGGCACTTCGGAGGAAACTGCAAGCTTCATCTAGAACAAAAGCAGTTGTGGGGATAAGTTATTGACTCCGCTGACAGAATGAATGAAGTTCATTATGCCTGCCAGTTACTCTACCACACATCCTAGTCTGAATTAGGTGGCAGGTGCAGAAGCCATTTTGCACTGCCCCTGGGGAATGCCTTAGGCCTGTCATCAGCTGATTTCATAGACAAATGTTTATTTCATAAAGCCAAAACAGAAAGCATATTTCCATCATGAGTGTTTTGCAACAGCCATTAGTGTCACCACTCATTTGCATGTTAACTGTGCAGTTAAAGCAGTTACATCTGCATTTCCTTTTGTTAGCATTATACGCTGGTATGATTTAAACACTGTTTGTGCTTCATGAGTATTAAAAGATTGACAAAAAAGATTTTCATGAATTGTAAGAGGCTTTATTATTGTATAAGAACATTACCTTGCTTCTTATAATCTGTCAAGAGCTATGACTATGTTTACAAAACAGTTACAGAAGCACTGTCTTCTGTGTACAGACCAGAAACTACAAGCAGAACGTCCTCATTTAAACTGAGAATTTATCACCATTCAGCCTGGAAATAGTTCATTGCAGATAAACAAATTAAGGCTGAACAGGAAAGCAAAAGTGGAGCAAAATGACAGAGAAGCTGATTCTTTTGGTGTTAGTTAATCTGCAACATCCAAGTCAGCATTTGGCATCCATTTTACTCTGAATACGACAACATAAAAGAGTGAGGCTCTCAGTTCTGTGCTCTGTAATGTCCTCCTACTGTGTCTGACAGATGGCGTTCACTAGTTGGCCATAAATGGCTGTCACTGAGTGTTTGTCTGTCTGCCAGTAGCCTATGGTTAAGGGACTCCCAGGGAGAATGTTACTGCCTGATATTGCTGAAAACGAAATTGTCCTTGATTGTCAACCGCCAACAAGCAGGGTCTTCATACCATCCGGCCTTCTGGTCAGAAAGAAGCAGGTTTTTGGGAGCAGATGTGATCAAAAGATGTTTTTTATTGTAGTTCAACACATGCTTGAAAGCTGCCAGGGCTAATGTTGCACAGGGTGAACTTGTTCTGTTTGATGTAAAGGTACATGGTTTTGCAACAGTATGTAAGTTTTATATTCAAGAAGAAGCATGCTTTGTCTTTAAGAATTAGAAACATGCTTCAAGTAGTTAAATAAAAGCACAAGACTTTCTTAATTCTGGTATTTTCCTTACCATAGTTTCATAGTTACGATATTTTCTACATTTTTTCTTTTCAAATCTGGCAGTGTTGTAGTTTGTGTGGTTTTACCATAAGAATAAGAAGTGTGCTGGATGCATGTGTTCCTGTAAAGATCAGCACTGCCTATATATATGCGGGGCAAGTGATACATTTACATTTATTCGTTTGGCAAACAAACCACAGTGAATTCAAGGTACACATATTTTTTATCAGGACTTGCCCTCCCCTGGGATCAAGCCCACAACCTTTGCAGTGTTAATGTTGCTTCTTGTGTCATGGTGTTCTCTTGTGTCTTCTTGTGTTTCTTGTGTTTTTTTGGCTTCGTGTGTTTTGGATTTTGGACTGTCTCTGGTTTTTTATGTTTGCTGCCTGCCTTGACCCCTGCCTCGTATTGGATTATTGAGTTTTTGGATTGCCCCTGTCATTACCTGTTTGCTTTTTGGAATATGCCCAGGGAGCTGCGCTCCCTGAACCAAGTCGAGTTACAGCTATCAGGGTATCCTCAGAGTCAAGCCAGGTCACGCCCCTCGCTGTTCTCCCCAAGCCGAGTCACGACACTACTGCTGTTTCTGCTGGAGCAGTAGCCAGCCTAATCTTGACCTTAACGTTATGGATTATCTGGGCCACGTATACCACTACGGAGTCCTCAGAGGAAGCAGCTCATGCTGCAGATCCTTTGAGGGCAGCATCCCCTGAGGTGGTGGCGGCTGAAGCCCCGGATCCCTGAAGCCTCCTGAGCCGCCCTGGCAGGCTCTCTTGCTCCTGAGCCGCCCTGGCGGGCTCTCAAGTCTCCTGTGCCGCCCTGATGGGCTCTCAAGTCTCCTGCGCTCCCCTGGCAGGCTCTCAAAGTCTCTCAAGACTCTGAAGTCTCTCAAGACTCTGAAGTCTCTCAAGTCCCTTTGGACTTTCAAGTCTCTCTGGCCTCTCAAGGCTCTCAAGTCTCTCTGGCCTCTCAAGGCTCTCATGTCTCTCTGGCTTCTCAAGTCTCTCTGGGCTCTCAAGGCTCTCATGTCTCTCTGGCCTCTCAAGTCTCTCTGGCCTCTTAAGGCTCTCATGTCTCTCTGGCCTCTCAAGGCTCTCAAGTCTCTCTGGCATCTCAAGGCTCTCTAGCCTTTCAAGGCTCCCTAGGCTCTCTAGCCTTTCAAGGCTCCCTAGGCTCTCTAGCCTTTCCAGGCTCTCAAGGCTCTCTAGTCTTTCCAGCCTCTCAATGCTCTCTAGCCTCTCCAGGCTCTCAAGGCTCTTTAGCCTTTCCAGGCTCTCAAGGCTCTCTAGTCTTTCCAGCCTCTCAAGGCTCTCTAGCCTCTCCAGGCTCTCAAGGCTCTTTAGCCTTTCCAGCCTCTCAAGGCTCTCTAACCTTTCCAGCCTCTCGAAGCTCTCTAGCCTTTCCAGCCTCTCAAAGCTCTCAAGGCTCTCTAGCCTGCTGTCTCTCAAGACTCTCT
This sequence comes from Yasuhikotakia modesta, assembly GCA_036877545.1. Lineage (NCBI taxonomy): Eukaryota > Metazoa > Chordata > Actinopteri > Cypriniformes > Botiidae > Yasuhikotakia > Yasuhikotakia modesta. The sequence goes on from JBAJNP010002292.1 coordinate 42,556, forward strand.
AGCCTTTCCAGCCTCTCAAAGCTCTCAAGGCTCTCTAGCCTGCTGTCTCTCAAGACTCTCTAGCCTTTCCAGGCTCTCAAGGCTCTTTAGCCTTTCTAGGCTCTCTCGGGCATCTGCTCCGCCCTGATGGTCTCTCTAGTCACCTGTTTCGCTCCTGGTGGTCTCTCCAGTCGCCTGCTCCACCCTGGTTGTGTCTCCTGTCGTCTGCTCCGCCCTGGTGGTGTCTCCTGTCGCCTGCGCTGCTCTGGTGGTGTCTCCTGTCGCCTGCTCCGCCCTGGTGGTCTCTGCTGTCGCCTGCTCTGCCCTGGTGGTCCCTGTTGTCGCCTGCTCCTCCCTGGTGGTCTCTGTTGTCGCCTGCTTCATCCTCAGCATGCCAACAAACAGGAAGTTACGATGTGTTGTATTGCCCTTGCTTCTTGTGTCACGGTGTTCTCTTGTGTCTTCTTGTGTTTCTTGTGTATTTTTGGCTTTGTGTGTTTTGGATTTCTTGGAAATCCAAAACACCCCCTGCCTCGTATTGGATTATTGAGTTTTTGGATTGCCCCTGTCATCACCTGTTTGCTTTTTGGAATATGCCTGGTTTAAGTAAAATAAGAAAAACCCAGCATTTGGATCCGCCTCCTGTCTCTCCGTGCACCGACACTGTGACAGTGCCAATACTTTTGGCAATATAGTGTGTGTCAGCAAAATATTAAATAGTTAGGTGTATTAAAAAAGGTTTCCCAAATATGCCTCAAGTTTTTACATTTATTCATTTGGCAGATGCTTTTATCCACAGTGACTTTATCAGCACTTGTGTTGCTGTATGGACTGTATGGTGTTGCCTCTGCCTGTAGGGGATATTGTTTAGGAAATTATTGTAAACTCAATAAAAAAATTGCCATAAATCCAGACAATGAGATGTGCACTGACATAGTAAGTAGATTTCTATAACCCCACGCTTCTGATCTTGCCTGTATGCCTCATTTACTGTCATTGGATTTTCCCTTGGTTTGTTTGCCTGTTGTTGTGTTTTGACCCTTTTTGCCTGTGACCTCGTTTTTGCCTTTTGCCTGACATTTTGGATTTGTTTGCTTGTTGTTTCATTAAACTTCTGCTAACGGATTCTAATGCTGCTCAGATCTCATATTCGTTACAATTTTTTTATTTTTTTTATATGTAAGTCAGGTGTGTGTCTGATTTTATGTGCGCATGTGCGACCAGCAGAGACAAATATAACAGAGTTGACAGCAGTGCTGTCTGTCAGCAGCAGGTAGGATGTGAGCCCCCAATTGTCTGGCAAGGCCAGAGTCATCATATGGACAAATCACAACTGATCTGGGGCTGTAATCGGTGCCAGATGTTAACGTTTTGTATCCAATGACTCTCCTGAGAGCTCACCTCATCTGAAGGAAGACGTTAAAGGGGTATTTCTGTTTTTCTTTTTCTACTTGTATATCTTTTTAAATAATATACATTTACATAATCTAAGAAATTAATGGTCATTTTTAATAAATGTACACATATCTGTGTATGCACAAGTATTTCATAAATCTGTAGCATTAGTAGTTTGAGTTAGGGCTTATAGGGTATGTACACAACAGGGGGAAAAGTCTAAGACCAGATTGAAAAATTGTGATTTCCTTTTAAATGCAAAAAGCAATCAATGATCACATTGATCATTCGTTTCTGTACATGCCAGCTTAAGTGCATACTGTCATTAATGCACAAATAAATCTAAGACTTAAATATAAGTCTTAGATTTCTAAACCCTGCTACATACCTATACATATACATTACAGTATATACTCTCTCTATTCCTCTCTCTCAGTTTACTTTGATATACCTCTAGTTAAGCAGTAGTTTGATGATGCACCATGTTTTGTCAGAAGGCAGTGGATGGTATAATGATATAAGTGGGATGGAAAGCCACTGTTGGTGGAAATATATCAGATGTTGGGATATATGTATATCCCTTATTTATATACCTTAATAAATAAGGTAATTCTTTGTTAGGTATATGACTTCCACTCTGTTTAGGGCCACCCATTTATGTGTAGTGCAACCACATTTTCTGTTGAATTATGTCCAGTTGTCTATACACACTTGTCACCTGCTGGGGTAGTTACATTTGGGTTCAATCAGTTCAAAGGCATTTTCTAAGACTCAACAGATATCCAGCTATAGCAATCCCATGCTGAGCAGCCTAACTTCCACTGTGTGAAGAGGAAATGCACCATGGTGGCGTCAATCAAAGCTCTTGTTCAATTAGATCCATCGCTCTGGCAGAAGGGGGTACTACATCTGTGCTAGAGCCACTGGAGTGGCGGGGGGCTGGCCACATCCTTATTAGCCCATTAGCAGGCCGTTACAGTACTGTTAATGTAAAGTAGTCTCACAGCTGGGTTCTATCTGCTGGTTTTAAACCCCTGGTGATGAGTCTCAGCCAGAGGCCTGCCTGTTTATTGCAGGTTTTTGCTTTCACAAAAGACCAAGCTGGCACACTTCTGCATAAAGTTGTTGCATAAAGCAGCCCACAATGCTGCATAGACACATATGTCACATGGCACAATGCAGCATGAAGTCTCTTTGTACTATGGCATGATGGAGTGACTGGTTTTCATGAACAAATACCAAAATGTAAATGCTAAGCACAATAAGTATAACAGATCAATTATAATTCTATTAATAGTTAATATTGATAATAGTTTGCCAATGTCAATGTGGTTCTCAGCCCAATTATTCCGATTAACAATATATTACTGTAGAGGAGAAACAAGACCAGTGATGGTGATGATGTTTGTTCACATTAACCTGAAACGCCCAAATTCAGAAACATGCAAACTATTTGTCTTTGGTAATAAAACCGGGACAAATAATTGATTTTTTTTTTTTTCTAAATCCAACCTTTTAAAAGTTTGTTCTGAGAATATCACTATTTTTAAGAAGTTCTTGTGTTACCTCATAGAGGTTCCCCATTACATTCTCCCATCTGTTTAGGATTATATCCAACAGAGAATGAGCACTATTCATTTAACAAAAAGCAGCTTAACAATATCAAATTACTTAAAAGTGGAAAGATTAAAAATATGCCTGTGATTGACTGTGAGTACACATAACTGACAGCATGCCTTAAATCCTTTAATTCCATTTTAGTCATATCAGTTCATCAGATGTGTCAGTCAAAGAAAGCACACCTCCATCTGTCTTTAGCCACAAAAAAAAATAAGAATTAATGTCTCCTATTAGCAACTTATTACAATCATAGTAACATTAGGGGTCATTAGGGCTCATTTGAATACCTTTGCTGGCTTTTATCTATCAAACCGGCCCTGGTGCTCTGATTGCCACTGTTATGCAAGAATTGGGAAAGTCTAGTAGAGGCTGCTCAAAGATCATCCATCATGTTCTGTCAAAAAGTAAGTGACCTCCCAGAGAGTCTCTCCCTATGTCTATGCCACCTACTGACTGATTTCAGCAGGTTCTTTACTAAGATCAGTTGAGCCGACAAAGGGTTTTGACCGACAAAGGGTTTTGACAAAGTGGATAATAATGTTTCTTCTAGACAGTGATGAGAATTAAGAACACAAAGCCTTTTACTTAAGCCTCCCTCTTCTTACATTTGTCTCCTGGGAAAAAAGACCCCAGTATTCTTGCAATATGTCTCTTGTACAATTAAGTAATGTGATTGTAAAAGACATATAAAGTCAAAAGTCAGAGTCAACAAAAGTTAACAATTTTTATCAAATACATATAAATCACTTAACTGGGCTTACTGTATATCAACAATTGTCTCATTTCGAAACATTCATTCATAGGTATGGGTAAATCTAATATAAAAATGATCAATATTAGGATAGTATAATTTATCCATAATTATTTACCCCATAGAAAATGTTATTTAAATTTGTTTTAAATATTTAAGGCATTCAGATTTTTCTTGACAATTACATACATTTTCCCCTTACATAAAACAATTGTTATATTACAGTAATGTTTTACAGTAGAACCTTCTATTTACTTATTTGTTTTTGGAAGGGGTGAAATGTCACCTGGACACATCTTTGTTACCTATGTGTATTGCGTCACTATATCTTAAACTGTTCTAACAGTTTTGTCCCGTTGGTATTTATTAATACTGCAGGCAAAATGCATCTTTTACAAGCTAAAGTGGTTTAGGGAATTAAACTACTGTGTAAACTGCTAATGAAAATAAAATATTGCGAATGTGAGAAACATGAATAATTCAGTTCCAGAAGAGAGTGAAAATTTTGTGTTTCTCTGCCCACTGTCTTGGCATGCACAAGACTGGATGAGCCCACCATCTGTGCACTATAGTGATTTGTTTGGATGGCAGAGACGAGCGCTTGTGTCTTATATGAGAATAGCAGTGCCTAACAAGTACTGAACACTATTTGGTAAATCAGCGCAGCAACCGTTGAGCTAAGCTCACAGCTGGTAAGGAATCCTGTCTATTGGAATCAGTTTGGAATCAGCCCTCCCCAGCCTGTCAGTTACCACAAATACTTCCAGACACATAAAAAGATGGTACACATCTACCTTTGCAACAATGTCTATAAACAACATATCTGTGTCTAAAAAATTATGCAGGTTTGTTTTTCAAACCATTTAAAACTAATCGATTAAAGCTGAATTTTAGACTAAAACAATCAACTAAATCAAACATGATATTCAACTAATAATGTGAAGTGGTTGTTTGGGTTGTTGATAAATTGTTACTAAGGTGTTGCTAGGTTGCTAGGTGTTCTGGGAGGTTGCTATGGCAGAAAGGCAGACACGTAACAATTAACAAAAAGTCTAGAATATGAATATGATACAAATGACAACAAACAGCATTCTTAAAAAGATGTAGCTCCTGTCCTGCATATTACCATTTCTCTATAGCCATGATGATGATAATGATCAATCATTCAGCCATGCACTGCATTCAGAAGATGCTTTCTCTGGGTTTGACCCACGCTGCATTGCTGTCTAGCCATTGTTTTGGGCTCAGTGGTGTGGCGAGGCATCATCAAAGAGTGGTGGCACGTCCCCAAGCTCCACACATAGGCACAGGCCCAGTCTGGGGCTCCTGGCGCCAGGGAGCGCCTGGCCACAGAGATCTCCCAGCACTTGGCTGAAGGGTGTGAAATCAGCATGATTAACAATCAATAATTATTTGCAAATGTTCCAGCTGCTCTTGCACAGTGGATACCTTTGATTTATGATGCTGTAAATGCCAAAGTTTCTGATTACATGGTTGCAATATAAGAATTTTTTTAAAGGGTTAATTATTATTAATATTATACGGTAAAGTGATATTGTTAATATTTGCACATCTGATTATTTATTTTCTGCATGTTATCAGGCATGTATAGAAATTAAAAGTTACATACAATGTTGTTTATATATATACATTTCTTTGGAAGGACCACAATATAAAGTGTATATACATTATATTGTGGTCCTTCCAAAGAAATGAAGCACTAAAATTTGAATATAGTTTAGTAGAGTTGTTTCATTTGCTTTGTATACAGATAGTACCATTCAAAACTTATGCTGGTTAAGCCAATATTGCTATGCCATGCTGGTTGGGATAAAGCCATAGTGTTTTCAATCAACTATCTTATAAGAAATATCTTACTTATAGTTGTCACTACATATTTTAAGCTTGGATTAGGTAAGTTTTTTTAACCAAATCTTATTAAACTTTCTCATTGACTAATGTAATAAAGAAGATGATGCTAATATAATGTTCTTATTTTGTTGATGCATTGAAATTGTTTCCTTAGGATTTGCTGAATTGACTGGTTGGCATCACACCAAGAGGAAATCAAACTGAGTTAGAAGCAGCCAAGCAGACGCTCTGTGATGTATCTATCTGTGCCACAACCATACACCAGATTAGCACACTCATTAATCATTGTAAGAGCCATATCAGATGATTAGCACGCAAAGTGAAGCTGACAGCTAGAGCTCGTAAACCTGTCCAAAGTCGTATTTTGATTACTGTCCTACCAGCATCTGTGCTCTTATGGGAAGGTGTTTGCCTTTTAACAAAATGAAGAAGACAGACTGGTCTGCTTTAAAACACAAATCAGTATTAAGGTAGTGCAATATATAAAAAGCACATTTTTATAGTGTACATTTATTCAATAAATTCTTTATTTAATTCTTTTTTATGCAAGTCCATTCTAGAAGAGTTGCAGGCAATGACCAATAATGGATGTGAATCACAATCAGTAATGTATACTATTGTGTTTTTCTGAGACACACAGATAAGTGATATGAATCCAGAAAGACAATAATTGAGCTTTATATGAAACAATAAGAGCAGATGCTACTGATCATGCAACACCGCGAAGATGGACCAGGCTGTGACAGATGATACTGACGTAAACCTCCAGTTGGCCCTCCTGAAGCGAAAGGAAGCTGCCATTCAAACGCAGGCACCTGCAGGCAGTCCGATTCTACCTGACATCACTTTGCAGATGGGGCAGTCCCCCAGGCAGAGGCAGTGAAACACCTGCCATTAATCATTGTATAAACCTTGCCCAGAGGGAGAACCCAAGGTTAGCCATCATTTAGAGCTAAATTGAGTGAAAAATAGCTCTGGCAATGGAACAACGTGTCATTGTCCCAAGAGGGCCCTTGACAAGTGTTAAAACAGCTTTATCCAAGCGGTTAAGTAATCTGTCAGTTAGTTAAAGACATCATGATTCATTTAGCCTATTAAAGCCAATAGTGTTCGAGAATGATCACAGCCTTCTCTGCCTCGAATGTATAACCATATAGGAAATATGATTTTCTTTCCATAGAATGGATTACAAGTGTAAACAATTGGCCTGTTCATTTTGCAAAAAGAAACAGCAAAATAATGTAACGCATGGGCACGATGGGCGACGCGTATGCTGGTAAGGAAGACTGGATCCATACGCTGGGTTTTCATAACTTTATTAAAGTAAGGCATGGTCAGGAACAGGCAGTGTCAGAATCACGGGCAGACGGGTATACAAGGGATAATCCAAGATCGTAAGTCCAAGAACAAGGCAGGGGTCAAAATCCAAACAGGCAATGGCAAAAACAGGCAATGGCAAAAACAGGCAAAAGACAAAGACAAAACAACATGGGCAAACAGACACTTTGCAACTTCCTGTTTGCTAGCCTAAGCTTTTATAGCTAGCAAACAGGAAGTCACGAACCAGGAAGCAGAGGGGGCAAATGTCAAAGTTCATGGGGAAAGGGCCC